>JAPQWV010001443.1:0-88000 GCA_027422505.1 Craterostigma plantagineum | reverse complement strand
AAGAACAGAGAAAGAATCTCGATGGATTAGAATTTTGAAACAATAACCTGCGAAAAATAAGGATGCCGAGATTAGAAAGAATGTCGAGATCAACTTTGGAATAATCAAACCAATCGATTGTTGAGCCTAGTGAGATAACAATCAACCAATCACAATGAAGTGAAGTTGAATAATTGAAAGGCACGTAAGAAGTTCCTTAAGCTAGGAGGGAAAAACACTAGCTTAGTCATCTACTTATCATTTCATCACTTATCCCTAAGCTTAATCTTTATCTTATAAACTAAGAATTCTAAGGAAAGAAAAACCCTCATAAGAACGAGAGACATAAGAGAAAACCCTTACCAACCAAAGTGAATAGGGAAAGGCAAAGAAACGCTCTAACAAGAGGAATTCCAACCAAGCATTAGATCCCGAGTTTGGTAAGTAAGAATTTTACTTATAAACTTTACAAATTTTGTAATTTAAGTTTATGTAAATATTCTAACATAAAAAAATCAGGAAGCTTAGGAACCTAAACGTAAGATAGACAGCAAAGACCTTAAGTTGGCGTATAAACTCGTATCGAAGGGTTTATTTAGGTTGAATTATATATCGAGTAGTATAAAATATGTTTTAGGGTTTCTAGGTTGATTTTTGGACAGAACTAATAGTTCTAATTACAAGTGGTGTTGGGTCTTAGGAATTATGGGTTGGAATCAACATAAGAGTGAGGTTTAGAATAGGATGAAGAGTTGAAGGCTTGAAGCTTTCGATCGAAAGTTTAAATGATTTAAGGTATATCGAGTAGTGATTTCTCCAGATTATGAACCTCGAAACTGTATTAGTTTGGTAGAAAAGATCTCGAGGGCAAGGAGGTGAATAGAAGGAATTCAAAACCAAAACTCGAGATGGAATTTCGAGGTGAAGCTCGAAATCCATGTCGAGATTCATGTTGGAATTAACTTCGAAATTTAGTATGAGATCTCGAGATCAAACTCGAGATCTATATCGAAGTCTAGTATTAAGATGGACTTTAAAATGTTGTGTAGAATCTCGAAATAAAGCTCGACATTCATCTCATGTCGAGATCCATGTTGAAATTTAGTTCTGAAAATGATTACGAAATTTGTGAAGAAACTCGACATACATCTCGAAGTCCATGTCGAGATTTAAGTTTGAAAGTGACTTCGAGATGTTGGGTGAAACCTTGAGATAAGGCTCGAGATTCATGTCAAAATTTACTTCGAAATCTTTATTTGTAAGTTCAAATCCTAGTATACATATTACATCGAGATTTATTATACACGATTTAACAGAGCTCTATTTTATAATTCATGTCCATGGAAACCCTCAAATATGAAGTTATACCCTAAATTACGATAATTTCCGTCTATGGTACATGTTAATTCCTGAAGTTCCCTCAATCTTAAATATAATTTATCTAAATAGCCCTTGTGATGGAAATCATAACAGCTTGAATTAATAATTTTCCACTTACCAACCTCGAATCCTAAGCTAGCTTGAAGGGTTTGTTGTTTTGAGCTTCCCTTGGTTTCTCTCTTTCATTGCTTATATTTTGGGTTTATGAGGGTTTTTCTTTAGTTTCCATTTCTTATAGATCCTTCCCTTCTAAGGACTCATGATTTTGATAAGTATTGGCGCATAGGGAATAGTGAGTGACGGGACTAGTTGGTGACTAAGCCTACACCATACCTCTATCCCTTATTTTAAGGAACTTCTAATTTAACCTTTAGTTGCTCACAAGTCACCTCTATCTCATTTTCGACTGGTCAAGCTTGATTTATATGTATTGATCGATTCCTCACTTCCATGTATCAATCGGCCGATTGTGGGTCTTACATCTTTTGAGTTCGGCGATTTCGCCCCATATGCTAGGGAATCGACCGATCCTAGTAGCTTCATTCTATCGGAGATTTTATACATTTTATATGCATGAGATCGATTGATTTTCCTCAAGTTTGGCAATTCTACACTGCTCAAATATTGAAATCGACCGATTCTTGAGGCTTATACCATCGCCCCATTCAACCCATATGTTAATATTTTAAGATTATTTTTGGATTTTAACACGTTCGGCCTAGTTTAATAGTTGTACGAGTTATGCGATACGTGTTATATGTGATCGATTCTGTGTGCATTTCACGACATGCACGTGAGAGATGGTTGTACCGTATTTAATGGTGACGCCTTATGTTGTCGGATGAGTGGGGTAGAGTGACCTATATTGGTCGTCAGGTTTAGACTCGATTGGGCACCTGGTGGGAGATAGGGTTTGCGACACCTGTCTACTCGAGATTGAGCCACCCGAGGTGTATACCACCGGATATATTTGGCTCAGGGACGGCAGACAGATGTAAGATTCCTGCCTACCCGGGTTGGTGGTACACTACTCGGGGAAAAATAGTCGGGTTGAGATTGAGTGCGGAATGAGCAACCCGGCACGGCCGCCATGGGCTACCGCATGGTTTATGGAGTACTTTGCCATTGCGCGTGTGGGTGCCAAGTATAGCCTACGGATTGGTTGGGATGAGTGCACGCATGCATCGCATATTTTAACTACCACATACTGGGCAATTTTGCTCAGGGTTTTATTTTTATAGGTGAGACTGAGCCCGACACCAATGTGTGTCAGGGTTAGTTGTAGATTGGCTGGCGGTGGTGACTCCACGGGATTTTGAGGGCGGGGCAGTACATGGAACGCGACCTATGGAGAGGCATAGTGTAGCATAGTCGGGTTTAAATTTTTGGTGCTTCGGCCCGTTGTATTATAGTAACGTGTTTTGTAAACCCGACTTTAGATTATATATGTATATTATTTTCTTTAAAAAGTTTTTGATAAATCGGGTCATCCGCAACTTCTGTTGCGGAAATCCGCCAATTAACTTAATTAGGAAGTAGGGTCGCCATAGGTGGTATCAGAGCCTAGGTTTTAGATTCTGAAGACTGTCCATGTACTACCGTTTAAAAGCCGGGAGATAGCCTCGTCTGTAAGTGTTGTGTACTAATGTAATTATGTGTTCTTATGTGCTCGTTTATGTGTACTATATAGTGTCGGAAAATGTCAAGAGGAAGACCTAGACGTGAGTTCGTAGGAGAGACTAAGTCGGCGGAACGAACCTGAGTCCCCGATTCGTGAACGCGATACGATACATTATCTGACTGAACTGATCCAACGACAATCAGACAAAATAACAACCTGATCAATCATCGTAGCTTATCTGACCATCGTCCCTCCCCGCATCTCGACTGTGTGGAGATTATTGGGGAGAGATTCCGCAAACTAAACCACCCAACGTTTTCTGAAGCTGCTAACCCAGCAGTGGCCAAGGATTGAATCAGCACGATAGAAGATCTCGTTATCTATGGTGCCGGAAAATGAGAAGGTGCTGTGTGCCGTTTCCCTACTTCAGGGAAGACCGTAAATGTGTTAGAAGACCCTGCTACCATGACTTGGGAACGCTTCAGGGAACTTTTCTATGATAAGTACTTCACTGCTCATGACCAAGAGCAGCGGATGTATGAGTTCATGAACCTGAAGCAAGGGTGTATTGCCAGTTGCGAAATATATTCCCCGATTGAGGAATTGTCTCGTTTTGCCGCTCATCTCGTTGCGACCAACACATTGAAGGTGACGAGATTTCTTCCGGGGCTAAAACCTGAATTTTATCGAGACTTGAGTGTGGATGGTGTACGACTGTTAGAATTCCGCCAAGCAACAGAGCGTGCACTAATAGCGGAGCAAGCGGAAGGAGTGGTGAGGGAAGCCCAGAAGGCAAACCGAAAATGAGAGAGCCAGCAAGGAGGAAGTAGACAGAAGCGACAGTTCTTCGACAAGGGCCCGAAGAATAATGGGAACCGACAGCATCAGCAGACGTGGCGCCCAAACACTTATCATGGACCAACTAACGTCCCCAATCGACCACCGATGTGAGCGCCCAGATGCCAGCAATGTTGGCGGAACCATTTTCGCATCTGCTACGGACCACGACCAATGCAGACTCTACATTGCTTTCGGTGCGGTGAGACCGGACATGTCGCACGGAATTGTACGAGAGCTCAGCCGCTACTGCAAAACCTGCTGTAAAACCTGATTCGATCTCCACCTGTGCCTGCACGCATTTTCACGCTGACGAACAAGGAGGCAGAGGCAAATCCAGCCGTAGTTATGGGTACGTTGAATATCTTTCACGTACCGTCTTCAATTCAGATCGATTCTGGAGCCACATATTCGTTTGTGTCTGCCAATTTCGTGACTAGGGTGCTTGGGCCTACCCACCCTATTTGTTCCATGATCTATGGGTCTACTGGAGCTACCTGTCGGAATCTATCCCACCCATTCCTTATGTAATTTCGTAGTATCCTTACCACACGGAGATCCAACTCGGACGAATTTAGTGGTAGAGAATTGCCCTGTTAGTATTGAGGGTAGGGAGTTGAAGTAGATTTAATAGTAATCCCAATGAATGATTATGACATCATATTCGGGATGGATTGGCTCTCGAAATATGGCGCCATTATTGATTGTTCGAAGAGGGTAGTTAGGTTTCGATCATCCAAGGGGGAGGAATTTGAATATTCAGGAAAGAAGAATGTTAAGCCGACCTACCTTTTCGTATAAGAATCGTATACGAGAATTGTTCTAAGAATCGTATAAGAGAATTGATAGTACTACTCATATAACCAAGGTCGACCTACCTTTTCGGGAGTCCATCCGAATGAACTTCAAAGTTAAGCGTGCTTGACTTGAAGCAATCTTGGGATGGGTGACCCATTGGGAAGTTTTCTCAGGGTGTGTGTGAGCGAGGATGAAGCATGCTGAAAGATTAAATGGTGGTACAGTGGGGCCAGACTATCAGTCAAAGTGTGGTGAGCCCAACCCCACAGGTCTCGATAGGGGCCGATGCTACAATGACACCTAGTATGGGACGGGTTGTTACACTCGGCGACTCATAAATGCGGGTTGCGAGTCATTCATAGTCTTTATGGTGAAAGCTGAGGAGTCTTCTCAGCCGACGCTTGAGGAAGTTCCGATAGTGAACGAATATCCCGACGTGTTTCCCGAGGATCTTCCGGGATTACCTCCAGATTGAGAAATCGAATTTGTAATCGACCTTGTACCTGGAGCTGCCCCGATCTCTTAATCTCCGTATCGGTTAGCACCGAACGAGTTACGAGAACTGAAGGAGCAATTGGAAGATTTGTTACAGAAAGGTTTTATTCAACCCAGTTTCTCACCGTGGGGAGCACTATTTGTTAAGAGGAAAGACGGGTCGATGAGAATGTGCATTGATTATTCAACCCAGTTTCAATAAAATCACGATTAAGAACTAATACCTGTTGCCATGGATAGATGATTTATTCGATCAACTCCAATGGACGACGGTGTTCTCGAAGATCGACTTATGTTCCGGTTATCATCAGTTGAAGATTCGTGAGAAAGATGTTCCAAAAATTACGTTCAGCACGAGGTACGACCACTACGAATTCTTGGTCATGTCATTCGGGCTAACGAATGCTCCTGCTGCTTTCATGGATCTGATGAACCGGGTATTTAAGGAATATCTGGACCGATTTGTTATCGTCTTTATAGACGATATCCTTGTATACTCTAAGACGAAGGAGGAACACGACGAACATCTGAAAATTGTCCTTGAATTCTTCGGGAGACGCAGTTATTCGCCAAATTCAATAAGTGCGAATTTTGTCTAAATCAAGTGGCCTTTCTGGGGCACATCGTTTCAGGAAGTGGAATTTCAGTAGACCCTGGCAAGATTGAAGCAATAGATAAATGGCCACGATCGACTACTCCCACTGAAGTACGAAGTTTTCTCGGGCTTGCTGGATACTATCAGGTGTTTATCAAAGACTTTTCCAGTATTGCCTCGACACTTACGAATTTGACGAAGACGAATGTCCTATTCAAGTGGACAGAACAATATGAGCAGAGTTTTCAGGAGCTCAAGAACAGATTGACGACCGCTCCAGTTCTAGCAATACCTTCGAGTACCGAAGGATTCTAGGTATACAGTGATACCTCGAAGAATGGCTTGGGGTGCGTCTTGATGCAGAATGGAAAGGTAATTGCTTATGCCTCCCGACAGTTGAAACCGTATGAAAATAATTACCACACCCATGATCTGGAACTCGCGGCAGTAGTGTTTGCTCTCAAAATATGGCGACACTACCTGTACGGAGAAATGTGCGAGATCTTTACAGATCATAAGAGCTTAAAGTACTTCTTCACACAGAAGGGGTTGAATATGAAGCAAAGACGATGGCTCGAACTAGTAAAAGACTACGACTGCGTGATAAATTATCACCCAGGAAAAGCTAACAAGATCGCAGCCAAAAAGCCATAAGTGCTGAATTGTGCCAACTCAGAGTTGAGGTAATCAACTTTGGGGAGATCGAAGCGAAATTAGAAGTGCTGACACTTAACCCAACGTTGTCAGATCAAATCCTCGTGGCGCAAAAAGGAGATGAATTATATTTGAAGATTCGAGATGAACAAGATGGAGATGTCCCGTCAGAGTTCGAATTTCAAGAATGTAGACCTTTTTTGTCCAAATGGCTATGAGAGTTTTGATTATTCCAAGTAATTATGTAAATTGAGGGGTACAAATTAGAAAACTCGGTATGCATGTTATGTAATGTTTAAGTATGTGAAAATGTTCGATTAAGCGCTTGAATGTGATTAAACTGTTAAGAAAATCAAATTTGTGTGATCTTATGCTTAACTGGAATATTTATGTGATAACCTGGTTATGAACGTTTTCATATGAATGGAATCTCGTTGCGTGCTATATATGGAAAATATATCATATTGAGTAATATGCAACTGTCTGCGAGATTGAGTTATTTTAGGAAAAATTATCGATGTGATCACCCGGATATAAATGACTATGCTGTATATATGGAAAGGATATTCTGATTAAGTGCTTACATGTGATTGATCTATTTTAGGAAAGAATATCAATGTTATATCTGTTGAGTGCGAATTATGTGACTCTTAAATCAGTGAATCATGATCCTGCTTTTTTTGTGCGACTTAGGATTCATATTATGGAAAGTGATTAATTGATTGGGCTTATCTGTGGTAAGATGCTGATTGAGTCTATTTATGGAATGTGCTGAAATCGAATGAGATCACTATACATGGAAAATATACTTTCCATTATACTCAGTAGAACAAATCTTTCTCTATGCGAATTGGCTATCATATTTTGGGAAAGAAATCAGTTGATTGAGCTTACCGTTGATAATATGCTGAGTGGAATATATATGGAATATGTTGACAAATGGATGAGATTGCGGTGGAATGAATGTTAATTTGTGGTATTTATGGTAAGTGATCATGCATGACCGTTGCGCTTAATTGGTTTATTATTGGCATGATTGTTTGAGTTAATGCACGTGATTATTGAGCTTTCTCTTGCATATTCTGTGCTTAACTTTCCTTGTGAAGTGTTGAAGCGATTATTGGGTCTATATAGAAGGAAACCCTTCACGATTGAAGGGTAGACAACGAACACACGAGCTAGCGAATCCCTTAGAGTTCTTGAGCGAAATTTCCGATTCATTCGTAGTTTGTGTTGAGCTTGCATTTGCAAATTCTGTACCCTTTGAGCGATCTTCAGCAACACCCTATCCTAAACCCTTGTCTTCGGACGTGTTGTGTCTGCGAGCACGTTGAACGCACAAAGGAGCGCGGTTGGAGTCTTTCGCACGTGGAGGGACGAATTTGGTGGATTCGGTGGCCCTTTGGTAGCAAGCTGTATCCAGTCGGTGTAGCGACCCTAGCCACCGCTACCATTTCTAGTCTTGTCCTAGGTTCCTAACTACGTATTTAGTTGGAAAGATACGAAAATGCGAAATAAATTTTTCCTTTTCGTGAAGGAACATTGTTTCTTTACATGTCAAAAGGGTGCTTCCGTATTCCTAACTACATTCAAGTCTTAAATACATGGGATGTGTATATATTTGCAGCAAAAGAATCTCCTATGTGCCCGGCCTCATCGGTCGTCATCCACGTACACACCACCCCCAAAAGACGCTCGGAAGCTTCAAAAGCATGCCTTGCCGGCTAGGCGATCACATATCATGTTCGCTCGTACCTACCACACATAACGTAAGGGTGAGCCGCCGTGGCTCAGTAAGTGAAAATATGCATGAATGCACGTGCCCTAATTCGCAAAGACAATCCGCGTCTATGCTTTTTAATTCTCACACATGTCCTAACTCGCAACGACAATCCACGTCGATGCTTTCTAATACTCATACTCTTTTGGACTCGTACATCATATGGGCCCTCGGCTTTTAATCATACTATGCGCCATTTCATAGAGCTCTTAATCCACAAGGGATTCATGTATATGTGATGGCTCGCGCACTCGGAGGTTACCCGAGGGCACCTTTCAATCCCAGTGAGGCCTGTCACGCGGACGCTTCCCCTGGTAGCCAACTCCGAGGTCGCCAACACCAGAGGATCCCTCTGTGTCACGGTTCCCTCGTGTCGCATCCTCCAGGTTGCATCTTCCGCCATGGGGTTCCACCTGCCTATCGTGAATCAGGCATATTCGGCATCATAATCGCCATGGTCGCATAGAAGAGCCGTGACTCTTCATTGAGTCGACACAAACGCCAATATCGGCGAATATCTATCGCTCACATGCGATCTTATGCACACTAGTGCCTCATGCCTTTCGTACTACTTATGCGTTCAAATGCTCATGTCGTGATTCGTATGTATATGCATATCATGGAATCATGCATAATGGCACTAAGTCATATAATCTCATGCGTAACAAATAAATCAACATTCAAGGTTCACGTAGTCACATAAACACGAAGTCACATAATTCATGCGCACATATGTTATGTGTCGTAGTTGATTTTCACTTCCCTGTCGTCCAAGCGTAATTAATATTCTCCCCGTTAGCTCCTAACGTACGACCTTTTTGAATAAAAGGGTTATGATGTTAGTACGTTTGCTTTTCTTGGATAATTCGTCGAAACAATAATTTTCGTCATGTTTAGTTATTTAGACTTTGTATAAATTCCCTAGACCTCGCATCTCTCGATTTGCCTTATTAAATTTCCCAAGTCAGTCGATTTCTATATCTGTATTATATTTAAGTAAAGTTCTCGGCCCTTTAATAAATTTCTAAGTTAGAGAATTTAAATTTCTTTTGTGAAAGGCTCGGCGAAAGTCGTTTGATTATATTAGGTTTCGACATTTTATCCCAAGCTTGATCTCGAGATTTAATATAATTTTGACATCTGAAAATGTCGATATGAAACTCCACATAAATCTCGACATTTTCAAGTTTCGACATTTACTTTGTCAATTCGACATTTTACTCGACATTGTAAAGAAAATCGCGTGCTATGTTTTGGATGGATCTCGACATTATTAGACCTCGACATTGTTGGGAAATCTTGGTGTTGTGTTTCGACATTTAGCTAAAGGGTCTCGACATTTTCCTTAGCTTCGACATTTTCAGGGTAGCACTCGACATTGTAAGTTCGACATCTAGTCTAATCATTCGACATTTTACTATCTTCTCGACATTTTACTATCATCTCAACATTATATAAATCTCGGTATATCTTGTAATGAGACTCGATATTTACACAGTGAAAAATCTCGGTACACTAAGTCGACATCTTACTTGGCATTCGACATTTTATCATGCATCTCGACATTTTTAACTATCTAACTTCGACATTTATATTTCGACATTTGAAGAAAATGTCGACATGACTCAACATGAGTCTCGACATCTTCACTCGACATTATATCTCGACATTTCAACAAAAATGTCGATATGAATTTTAATGTACATCTCGACATTGCATAAATCTCGATATTGTATTTCGACATTTCTCCTTAACATGATTTCGATATTTAAAGCAGAAAATGTCGACATGAGTTCAACATGCCTCTCGACATTTTCCTAATAACGTTTCGACATTTATGTCGAATTCTTTGAACCCGACATTTTATCCTTATCATTTCGACATTTATACAATGGAAATTTCGATATGGTAATTCGACATCTTAGCTATCTTTCGACATTTATCATAAACTTCTCATCTTCATCCCGTCGAAATTAGATTCATAGCTTGTTCTACCCAAATCAAAACCTCAACTTAAATATACACCTCGCTTTTAGGGTTTTCTCGACACTTTCTTCAACTACCTCGCTTTTAATGCCATTAATACTTCCAACTATAGCTAGGGTACGAATTAAGAGCTCGAGGAGGGTATTTTACTTACCAATTACTTCAAGTTCCTAGCTAGTTGAGGAAATCCTTGGTTCGAGATTTGTATCGGCTCCTTCCTCTTTTCCTTCTCTTGGCTTTCGTTAGTTTTCAAGTGGGTTATGGAGTGTTGAAGTGTGAGATATTTTTCCATGGCTTATGAGGGGTAGCCTTAGGTTAGACGTGGGTTTCCCTTATTTTGGGGAACTTGTCTCCAAATTTGATTTCTTGCAAGTTTGGGCTCATTATTAAATTGTAGCCCACTACTAATTCAATTCCAAGCCCAATTCCTATGTAGCTTTTATCATTTTTCTAAGCTTCCTTATTCCTTTGATTTTTCGATAGTCCTCAAGTCGGTTAGAATTTATCGGGATCTTATGATTTTTAAGTTGTACCCGATTGCACGTAATTCTCATATATTTCACAAACATAAAAATTCGTACGTCACATAAACATACAACATATACACAATTATCATGGAATTACGTAAATCATACACGTAATTTATTGGCCGTCCTAATTCACTCAAGTCCTTATGACACGTAATCATAATTCGTAACACATATAGGGTTTATAAATCACATCACATGAAATCATGTAGCCACCTAAGTCATGTAAGGGCATGTAATTATATATTACACCTTGGGCATGGATTAATTGGGTGTCCTAAATAGGATATTTTACCCAAAATCCAGTTCTCCCTAACGAAATTACTCAACTATGTCTCTAATTAATTACTTCTGCTCTTAATTATGCCGCAAATCCCGTAATTAAATTTCCGGGTCTTACAGTCGGGGAATAGGTTTCCTGGGTTAACGACGTGGATCAAAACTTGGCGTGCGAAAGCCTAGGTGGAGGTCTAGTTTCCAAAGTGCTTCGGTTGTGTAAGCGTCAATCATCTTGTAACCATAACCGGTAATACCTAGTGATTGATTGGAACTCTTGGGGAGATCGCACCCCAAGGACAGGATTAAACCCCAGTTGGGGATATAACCAATATAAAAATGTCGTCTCACTTTACTTTCTGCTATTTACTTCTCTGTGAGACAAACCCGGAACGCGCGCTAATATCTAAGTGATATTGTAGAAACCATTTCTGAAACTAACGTGATATTTTGAAACAGGGTTAGGGAGATAACTTTAATACTCGTACTGATTTCTGGGAAATAGCATACTCTGCAAATATCTTCTTAAAGAAAAGTTTTTTTCAATGAAGAAGAAGTCAAATTTTTATAGCCTAATTCACCCCCCCCCCCCCCCCCCCTCTTAGGCATATTTTACACTTCATTTGGTATCAGAGCCAGGTTACTCAACGAAAGGCCTAACACGCCTGAGTTAAGATCTAATGGCTTTTTCGAGTGATGTTTTTGCAGAGGGTTAATCCAACTCTAGGCCACCTCTCTTCGATGGAACGAACTACGCATTGTGGAAGAATCGCATGATCGAATTTCTCATTGATGTCGACTACGAACTTTGGGAGACAATCATCAATGGACCATATACGGCTAACAAAACCGATGGAACCCCAAAGGACGCTAAAGATTATAATGTTGATGACAAGAAAGGAATCACGCGAATCGCAAAGGCGAAAAACATGCTCGCATGTGCACTCACACGGGAAGAATACATACGGGTTAGCTCCTGTTCATCGGCAAAGGCCATGTGGGATATGCTCCAAATTACTCATGAAGGAGCTAAACGAGTTGTGCAAGAAAGACTGGCTCTGCTCACTCATCAATATGAACTGTTCTCGCTGGAATCTGACGAGAATATAAGCCAGATGTACGCCAGATTCATGGGAATCATCAACCAAATGTTCTCTCACGGCAAGAAGGTTCCCAACAGTGAACAGGTGAGAAAGATACTGAGATCACTGCCGCGAGAGTGGAATGCCAAGGTTACTGCCATCTACGACGCAAAGGATCTAGAAGCACTTAGCATCTCCGAACTGATTGGATCTCTTATATCCTACGAGATGATTCAAACGTCAATGAATGAGAAGTCGCAAACAAAAATCAGAAGTCCATTGCATTCAAATCAAATCAAGAAGAATCTGATTCTGACGACGAAGAAGAAGGCTTGATGAACGACCTAGCCATGCTTACAAAAAGAGTTGAGAGATTCCAGCAGAAGAGGAAATTCAAAGGGAACTTCAACAAGTTCCAGAATAAAAGCATAGGAATGCCCACGTCTGGGAAGAAAGTTCAGAAGTGTTTCCGATGCTACAAACCGGGCCATTATTCACATGAATGCCCCGCAACCAGCAATGACAAACCAAGGAAGCAGAAGGCTATGGTGACGGAATCAAATGACTCTGAACTGGAACAAAGTGAGGACGAGGATCACGCTTACATGGCTGACAAGGATCAGGTATCTCGCTCTTCCTCCATTGAGAAACTCCACATCCTAAACAGTTTATATAACAATGATTGTGAAAGTGAGTCATCTGTTTCTGACATAGAAGAAAGTAAGGAAGATTTGTGTAGGTTACTTCAAAAGGCAGAGAAAAAGATTAAGTCACCAAATTCCTTGAATAAAGAACTGATAAGGCAGCGAGATGAACCAACTAAGGAAAAACATGAGGCTGATTTAGAGATCTCACGTTTGCAAGGAGAATTAGATACTGCTAAGAAGGAGGGAATTTCCTGTGACTGTGAGAAAACAGAAAAGAAAAACAGTGACTTATCCAGAGATATTATAGAACATAGGAACTCCTTAGAGAGGGAAAAACACACAGTTGATAGACTCCTTGAGGGTGGGCAGTGTAGGACCCCGGTCCCCGGAAATTAGGTCGGCCAATAAACTACGTGCATGCCTTACGCGACTTTATGCTCATTGTGTATATGTGAATGTTTATGTGAATTCGTAAAGTCCATGTTCGTGATCTTGTAAGTATTACGTGCAATTACGTGCTAAGGACTTCGTGTTTAATATGGTCCTAATTTAGGAAAGATGATTTTCGAAAATAATAAAAGAAATGGCTAAGGATAGATGGGCTTGGAATTAAATTATTACTGGGCTAGAGCTTAGCAACTAGGCCCAATTCATGAGAAAGGCAAATTTAGGAGACAAATTCCCTTAAAACAAGGGAATGCACGTTACCCTAGCCTTTCCCCTAACCATGCTTAGATATAAAAATATCTACCAAGCCATCTAAACCCTTTAACCTCACTTAAAGAAAACAAACGAAAACCAAAGTGGAAGCAAGGAGGAAGAGCCGAGAGAAGTTCGAACCAAGCATACTCCAACTAGCTTAGGATTCCCAAATTTGTAAGTGAAGCTAATTCCCTAAGCTATGGCAAGTTCCTTTTACTAAGATTATTTAGTTAAACATATGATTTAGACTAGGAAATCTACATGTATCATTCACGGCAAAAGCCATGAACTTAGACGATGATTTATAGTTGGGGTTCCCTTCGAGCATAGCTAAGTATTGGGTAGAATAAGCTAAGAATTTCGTTTCGATGGGATGAAGAAGATGATGAAAAATGTCGAAACTTTCCCAACAATGTCGAGCCATTTGTTAAGATAAATGTCGAATGCTAAAGATGTCGACTTAGCATATCGACAAGTATAAAATGTCGAGATCCATGCAAGGTTCATATCGACATTCCTAATGAAAAATATCGAGACCATGTTAAGGAAAATGTCGAGATTTAGGTAAATTCCATGTCGACATTTTATACTACAAGATGGCGAGATGAGATGTCGAATAAAATAGAACACAAAATGTCGAGTCATACTATCAAGATAAATGTCGAATGTTAGCAAAAATGTCGACTTAACATGTCGATATCTTATAGCGTATAAATGTCGAGATGCTATGGTGAAATGTCGAGACCCATGCAAGTTCCATGTCGACATTTTCCTCAAAATGTCGAGGTGTTAAAGTACAATGTCGAAGCTTTGTTAGGAATAGAAATGTCGAGACCTCAAGGTAGAAATGTCGAGATGTTAAGAAATACCGAAATTAGAGAAGATGTCGAGTTCATACACACAAAAATGTCGAGATGCACCTATAAGAAAAATGTCGAAATTTAATAAAATGTCGAGTCCTTTTAACATGATGTCGAGATTTATGTCAAACTCATACCGACATTTTCAGTATAAATGTCGAATGCAATATTGATAAGATCAAAGTAAAATGTCGAAATTTAATTAATTATACAACCCGAAATTTATACACATGTCGAGATCTTCAACCTATGTCGAGATCTATATCGACATCTATCCTATATAGAGATTTACAAATAATCTCGAGGACTTTAGCCAACCACTTCGAAGTTCATTTGGTAAGTCTTGTGCAATACTCAAATAAGAACCACGATTAATAGAATTCAAAATGGTACTTTTCAAGTTAAGCCAAACATACCGAAATCTTGTTGAAAATTCCACACATGCAAAGTCGGGTGAAACTTAGTGAATCAAACGACTTCCGCCGAGCCTTTCACGAAAGGAAATCTAAATCCCCTAACTTAGAAATTTATTAAAAGGCCGGAAAAACTTAACCCTAATGTAATACGGTATAGAAATTAACTGACTTGGGGAATTTAATAAGGCGAATCGAGATGTGGGGTCTAGGGAGTTTACATGAGCCCAAATAACTAAGTACGACGAAAGTTATTATCTCGACGAATTAGCTAAGGAAAAGCAAAAGCACTAACAGCATAACCTTGTCATTCTAAAAGGTCGTACATTAGGAGGTTCACGGGGCAGTACGCTAGTTAACCTACGGACGACAGGTAAGTAGAAATTCAACTACGACACGTAACTTGCCTGCGTCCAATTATGTGAATTACATGCTCGTGTATCTTCTATGAAATGCGTACGTATGAGAGGATTTAATTCTATGCATGATAGTATGATTTGCATATGTATATGAGCATATCATGAGCATTTGCACGCATGAGTAGGAAGTAAGGAGCGAGGCATGAGCGTGCATAAGATCGTCTGTGTGCGATGTATATTCGCCGATATTGGCGTTTGTGTCGACTCGAATGAAGAGTCACGGCTTCCCTTATGCAGCCTTTAAGGCCTGAATAAGAGGCTGGGTACATACCCCGTACGATAAGGCCTGAATAAGAGGCTGGGTACATACCCCGTACGATAAGGCCTGAATAAGAGGCTGGGTGCATACCCCGTACGATAAGGCCTGCATAAGAGGCTGGGTAAATACCCCGTACGATAAGACGTAATAAGAGGCTGGGGAAACGAAAGCCGAGGGCCCGTAAGAAATAAGAGTATAAGAAATAAGAGTATAAGAAAAAGAGTAAGAGCGAAAGAAAAGAGTACGATTATGAGAAAAAGAGTACGAGCGTTAGAAAACGATGACGTGGATTGTCGTCCGCTAGGACACGTGCATTCATGCATAATTTCTGCTTACTGAGCCTCGGTGGCTTATTATTTATGTTACGTGTTGTAGGTACTGACGATCACGGTACGTGATCTGACTTTTACGCGAGGCCGATATTTTGACGCAGTCCGACCGCTTTTGAGGTGGGAGTGTGTGTATGGATGACGACCTGTGAAGGCCGGGCGCATAGGGAGCTTTTGGCTGCACACACACACACATACACTTGTATTTTGTAGACAAAGGCATGATGAAGATGTCGAACTATGTAAAACATTCTTTTGACATGTATATAAGATTTCCGCTTGCATTTTTAAAATGAAAAAAATTTTACTCGCATTTTTACGTATTCGTACAATACCAAAGCATTAACACTAGACTTAGAACGGAATACGAGGGCGGGACGACGGGTCCTGACAGAGTGGTATCAGAGCTTCGGTCACAGGTCCTGCAGACTGTCCATACACACACACTCAAAAGCGCGGAAGCGGCCTTGCTTGTAAGTACGATGCGATGTGAATTTATTGTATGGTTTGATTTATTGGCCTTAGGAATTACCAGGATAGGTTGAGAAAATGGTAAGACTTAGAGGAGAAGGAAGCAGGGAATCTGATCAGGGTAGGGACACTAATAACCCCCCTGACAGTCGGGATGCTACCATACTGCAGCTGACTGAACTGGTCCGGCAACAATCGGCCCAGATTCAGCAGCTGATCCAGCAAAATGTTGGTGGGCAACCAGCCAACTTACCTCCCCCACCGGAACGAATTGAGATGATCGGGGAGAGGTTCAGAAAGCTCAATCCTCCACTGTTCGAGGATGCTGCAGACCCTACCTCCGCTGAAGACTGGCTAAGGACGCTGGAGAACATGTTCCAGCATAGCCGCACACCCGAAGCGGAAAAGGTCATGTGCGCTGCCTACCTGCTAAGGGGGAGCGCCGGACACTGGTGGGACACCGTCTCAGCCATCGAAAATCCACTAACAATGAGTTGGGATCGGTTTAAGGAGATTTTCCGAGGAAAGTACTACACCGCCCCGGTCAGAGCCCTAAGGATGAACGAATTCATCAACCTCCGCCAAGGATCCATGACAGTGGCGGAGTACATCAGGAAGTTCGAGCAGCTTTCAAGGTTCGCTGCTCATATGGTCAGCACAGACGCGCTCAAGGTCGAGCGGTTCATAGAAGGACTGAAACCTGAGTTATATCGGGATGTAAGTATGGCGGGTATGCAAGGGGCCACGTATGCACAAGTGGCTGAGAGAGCGCTCGTGGCGGAGCAGGCCGAGTCTAGAATAGCTCGCGCCCAGGAAGCTAAGCGTAAATTCGCCCAAGGGCCGCAGGGAAGCGGAAGTAATCCGAAACGGCAACTCGTGGCCCAGGAAGGGAAACAGGGGCTTCAATATCGACCTGGACCACCCCCACAGTTCAAGCCCAATCAGGGTAGGCCCCAGCTGGATCTACCCGTATGCCCGAAATGCGCACGGAGACACTCGGGAGTCTGCAACTCCCAGAACGCCGTTTGCTACAAGTGTGGCAAGACGGGCCATTATTCGAGGGCATGCCCGGAAGATGGATCCGGAAGCCAAGCTAGGAACCCGGTAGAACCTCCAAGGGTACCGGCCAGGGTCTACACCATAACCTCCGAAGAAGCAGAAAATAACCCGGCCGTGGTGACAGGTACCCTCCTCGTTTACCAGACCCCCACATGCATACTAGTCGACTCAGGAGCGACCCATTCATTCGCGTCTACTAAGTATGTCGCGAGGGTAGGAGTCACGCCTCACCGAGCTGAGTGCGAATTTAGGGTAACAGTTCCGAACGGGAATTCCACCCAAACCAATCAGGTTTTACAGGATTGTCCAATAGTAATCGGGGACAAGGAACTGCCCACAGACCTCATAATAATTCCCATGAATGATTATGAGGTAATCCTTGGAATGGATTGGCTGTCAAAGTACGGAGCGGTCATAGACTGCCACCGCAAGATAGTCACCCTCAACGTAGGCGGAGATGAACCCCTTAAGTTCGTAGGAACTAGTAAAGGGACCATGATCTCTAGAATATCAGCGTTGAAAGCTCAGCGACTGATCAAATCGGGGTGCGAAGCCTATCTGGTATTCGCTATCAAGTCGGAAGAGAACGCCTCCCCGAAACTCGAGGAAGTACCAATAGTTAAGGACTTCCCCGACGTATTTCCCGAAGAGTTACCGGGACTACCGCCCGAACGGGAAATAGAGTTCGTTATAGATCTGGTACCTGGAGCGGCACCAGTATCTAAGACGCCCTATCGGTTAGCACCGACGGAGATGAAGGAATTAAAGGATCAACTCGACGAACTCATGCAGAAGGAGTTCATACAGCCGAGTTTCTCTCCTTGGGGAGCGCCGGTGCTATTCGTGAAAAAGAAAGATGGATCCATGAGACTATGCATAGACTACAGGGAGTTGAACAAGTTGACGATCAAGAACAAGTACCCACTCCCTAGGATAGACGATCTATTCGATCAACTGCAAGGTGCAACGGTCTTCTCCAAGATCGACTTAAGATCAGGCTATCACCAACTAAGGATCCGGAAAGAAGACGTCCCGAAGACGGCCTTTAGTACCCGTTATGGCCACTACGAATTTCTGGTGATGCCATTCGGGTTGACTAATGCGCCCGCAGCCTTTATGGATTTAATGAACCGGGTGTTCAAGCCATACTTAGATAGGTCTGTCATCGTCTTCATAGATGACATCCTAGTCTACTCGAAAACGAAGGAGGAGCACGAAGAACACCTGAGGGAAGTTCTAGGAATACTACGGGAGAAGCAACTATACGCCAAGTTCAAGAAGTGCGAATTTTGGCTCGACCAAGTCGCCTTCTTAGGGCACATAGTATCAGGAGAAGGAATCTCAGTGGACCCGAAGAAGATAGAGGCTATTAGCAATTGGCCCAGGCCGACGAACGTGACGGAAATACGAAGCTTCCTCGGTCTGGCAGGATACTATAGGAAGTTCATAAAGGACTTCTCGAAGATAGCATCGACACTGACGAGGCTGACCAAGAAGAATACGCCTTTTCAGTGGACCGTAGAATGTGAACGAAGCTTCCAAGAGCTGAAGGAAAGGCTTACGACGGCCCCAGTTCTCACAATCCCATCGGGAGCAGGAGGGTTTACCGTTTATAGCGATGCGTCGAAGAACGGGTTGGGGTGTGTGCTAATGCAGAATGGGAATGTGGTAGCATACGCCTCTCGTCAACTAAAGGAGTACGAGAAGAATTACCCGACGCACGACCTAGAACTGGCGGCAGTGGTCTTTGCTCTCAAGATCTGGAGGCATTACCTCTATGGAGAACGGTGTGAGATATACACCGACCACAAGAGCCTCAAGTACTTCTTTACACAAAAGGAGTTAAATATGAGGCAGAGGAGGTGGTTAGAGTTAGTTAAGGATTACGACTGTGTAATCAACTACCACCCAGGCAAGGCGAACATAGTAGCCGATGCCTTAAGCCGAAAAGCAGTTAGTGCAGAACTGCAACTACTAGAGGTAGAAATTGTAAGGTTAGGCGAAGTCGAGGCGCAGCTAGCGGCCTTAACGTTGCAACCGACACTGCTGGAGCAGATCAAGACAGCGCAAGGAGCAGACGAGTTGTATGCGAAGACCAAGGAGGCACTACCGGGACAACCGACTGGAGACCTTATGATACGGGGAGACGAACGATTATACTTCAAGAACCGGTTGTACGTGCCAGACGACGCCGAACTACGACGGCTAATAATGACAGAAGCACATACTACGGCGTACTCGGTACATCCAGGAGCAACGAAGATGTACCGAGATCTCAAGGAAAACTACTGGTGGCCAGGCATGAAAAAGGACATCGCGACCTTCGTGAGTCAATGCCTGACATGCCAGCAGATTAAGGCCGAGCATCAAAGGCCGGCGGGAACCCTACAACCGTTACCCATTCCAGAATGGAAATGGGATAACATTACAATGGATTTCGTAGTAGGACTGCCGAGGAACACGAAGGGGCACGATGCGATTTGGGTGATTGTCGACAGACTCACTAAGTCCGCCCACTTCCTACCTATTAGCACGACATTTTCCATGGAACGGTACGCGGAGCTCTATATTCAAGAAATAGTGCGACTGCACGGCGTTCCATCCTCAATAGTCTCGGATCGCGACTCCAGATTTCTTTCGAAATTCTGGACGAGCTTACAAAAGGCGATGGGAACGAAACTATCTTTTAGTACCGCCTATCATCCGCAGACGGACGGTCAGTCCGAGCGAACCATTCAGACCCTGGAGGACATGCTCCGAGCGTGTGTACTCGATTTCAAAGGAAATTGGAGTAGGTACCTTCCACTGATCGAGTCCTCCTACAATAATAGCTACCACGTCACCATCGGGATGGCACCGTATGAAGCGTTATACGGGCGTAGGTGCAGATCCCCAGTGCATTGGGACGAGGTTGGCGAACGGACAATGTTAGGCCCCGACATCGTACGAGAAATGACGGAAGCCATTTCTATGATACGAGAAAGAATGAGAACGGCACAAAGTCGACAGAAGAGCTACGCAGATCGAAGACGTCGACCGCTGGAATTTGAAGAAGGAGAGATGGTGTTTGTAAAAGTATCGCCAATGAAGGGCGTGAAGAGGTTTGGAAAGAAAGGGAAGTTAAGCCCTAGGTACATAGGACCCTTTAGGATACTGAAAAGGGTAGGCGAGGTAGCATACCAGTTGGAGCTGCCTGCGTCACTAGTGCAAGTGCACGACGTGTTCCACGTCTCGACACTGCGGAAATACCTAGCTGACCCAAACCATGTGTTAGGAAACGAGTCCCTACATCAACAATTGAAGCCGGATCTAAGTTACGAAGAAATCCCGGTAGAGATATTGATGTACGAGACTAAGAAGCTTAGGAATAAGGATATTCCTTTAGTGAAAGTACTGTGGCGAAATCAGTCCACAGAAGAAGCCACCTGGGAACGGGAGGACGAAATGAGAATTCGTTATCCCGAGCTGTTTCACACGGGCTGATTTCGAGGGCGAAATCCTCCTTAAGGGGGGGAGGATGTAGGACCCCGGTCCCCGGAAATTAGGTCGGCCAATAAACTACGTGCATGCCTTACGCGACTTTATGCTCATTGTGTATATGTGAATGTTTATGTGAATTCGTAAAGTCCATGTTCGTGATCTTGTAAGTATTACGTGCAATTACGTGCTAAGGACTTCGTGTTTAATATGGTCCTAATTTAGGAAAGATGATTTTCGAAAATAATAAAAGAAATGGCTAAGGATAGATGGGCTTGGAATTAAATTATTACTGGGCTAGAGCTTAGCAACTAGGCCCAATTCATGAGAAAGGCAAATTTAGGAGACAAATTCCCTTAAAACAAGGGAATGCACGTTACCCTAGCCTTTCCCCTAACCATGCTTAGATATAAAAATATCTACCAAGCCATCTAAACCCTTTAACCTCACTTAAAGAAAACAAACGAAAACCAAAGTGGAAGCAAGGAGGAAGAGCCGAGAGAAGTTCGAACCAAGCATACTCCAACTAGCTTAGGATTCCCAAATTTGTAAGTGAAGCTAATTCCCTAAGCTATGGCAAGTTCCTTTTACTAAGATTATTTAGTTAAACATATGATTTAGACTAGGAAATCTACATGTATCATTCACGGCAAAAGCCATGAACTTAGACGATGATTTATAGTTGGGGTTCCCTTCGAGCATAGCTAAGTATTGGGTAGAATAAGCTAAGAATTTCGTTTCGATGGGATGAAGAAGATGATGAAAAATGTCGAAACTTTCCCAACAATGTCGAGCCATTTGTTAAGATAAATGTCGAATGCTAAAGATGTCGACTTAGCATATCGACAAGTATAAAATGTCGAGATCCATGCAAGGTTCATATCGACATTCCTAATGAAAAATATCGAGACCATGTTAAGGAAAATGTCGAGATTTAGGTAAATTCCATGTCGACATTTTATACTACAAGATGGCGAGATGAGATGTCGAATAAAATAGAACACAAAAATGTCGAGTCATACTATCAAGATAAATGTCGAATGTTAGCAAAAATGTCGACTTAACATGTCGATATCTTATAGCGTATAAATGTCGAGATGCTATGGTGAAATGTCGAGACCCATGCAAGTTCCATGTCGACATTTTCCTCAAAATGTCGAGGTGTTAAAGTACAATGTCGAAGCTTTGTTAGGAATAGAAATGTCGAGACCTCAAGGTAGAAATGTCGAGATGTTAAGAAATACCGAAATTAGAGAAGATGTCGAGTTCATACACACAAAAATGTCGAGATGCACCTATAAGAAAAATGTCGAAATTTAATAAAATGTCGAGTCCTTTTAACATGATGTCGAGATTTATGTCAAACTCATACCGACATTTTCAGTATAAATGTCGAATGCAATATTGATAAGATCAAAGTAAAATGTCAAAATTTAATTAATTATACAACCCGAAATTTATACACATGTCGAGATCTTCAACCTATGTCGAGATCTATATCGACATCTATCCTATATAGAGATTTACAAATAATCTCGAGGACTTTAGCCAACCACTTCGAAGTTCATTTGGTAAGTCTTGTGCAATACTCAAATAAGAACCACGATTAATAGAATTCAAAATGGTACTTTTCAAGTTAAGCCAAACATACCGAAATCTTGTTGAAAATTCCACACATGCAAAGTCGGGTGAAACTTAGTGAATCAAACGACTTCCGCCGAGCCTTTCACGAAAGGAAATCTAAATCCCCTAACTTAGAAATTTATTAAAAGGCCGGAAAAACTTAACCCTAATGTAATACGGTATAGAAATTAACTGACTTGGGGAATTTAATAAGGCGAATCGAGATGTGGGGTCTAGGGAGTTTACATGAGCCCAAATAACTAAGTACGACGAAAGTTATTATCTCGACGAATTAGCTAAGGAAAAGCAAAAGCACTAACAGCATAACCTTGTCATTCTAAAAGGTCGTACATTAGGAGGTTCACGGGGCAGTACGCTAGTTAACCTACGGACGACAGGTAAGTAGAAATTCAACTACGACACGTAACTTGCCTGCGTCCAATTATGTGAATTACATGCTCGTGTATCTTCTATGAAATGCGTACGTATGAGAGGATTTAATTCTATGCATGATAGTATGATTTGCATATGTATATGAGCATATCATGAGCATTTGCACGCATGAGTAGGAAGTAAGGAGCGAGGCATGAGCGTGCATAAGATCGTCTGTGTGCGATGTATATTCGCCGATATTGGCGTTTGTGTCGACTCGAATGAAGAGTCACGGCTTCCCTTATGCAGCCTTTAAGGCCTGAATAAGAGGCTGGGTACATACCCCGTACGATAAGGCCTGAATAAGAGGCTGGGTACATACCCCGTACGATAAGGCCTGAATAAGAGGCTGGGTGCATACCCCGTACGATAAGGCCTGCATAAGAGGCTGGGTAAATACCCCGTACGATAAGACGTAATAAGAGGCTGGGGAAACGAAAGCCGAGGGCCCGTAAGAAATAAGAGTATAAGAAATAAGAGTATAAGAAAAAGAGTAAGAGCGAAAGAAAAGAGTACGATTATGAGAAAAAGAGTACGAGCGTTAGAAAACGATGACGTGGATTGTCGTCCGCTAGGACACGTGCATTCATGCATAATTTCTGCTTACTGAGCCTCGGTGGCTTATTATTTATGTTACGTGTTGTAGGTACTGACGATCACGGTACGTGATCTGACTTTTACGCGAGGCCGATATTTTGACGCAGTCCGACCGCTTTTGAGGTGGGAGTGTGTGTATGGATGACGACCTGTGAAGGCCGGGCGCATAGGGAGCTTTTGGCTGCACACACACACACATACACTTGTATTTTGTAGACAAAGGCATGATGAAGATGTCGAACTATGTAAAACATTCTTTTGACATGTATATAAGATTTCCGCTTGCATTTTTAAAATGAAAAAAATTTTACTCGCATTTTTACGTATTCGTACAATACCAAAGCATTAACACTAGACTTAGAACGGAATACGAGGGCGGGACGACGGGTCCTGACAGGCAGAACCTAAACATGCTGTTGAATACTCCTAGAAACATTTGTAGGTCAGGGATAGGTTATTCCACTGAAGAAAAGCATGTTAAACATTCTGTGCCTAAGTTTAAGTGTTTTTGTTGTGGTAGAAATGGTCATTATGCATACAACTGTCCCTTAAAGAAAATTGATAAAGCTAAGTATGTCTGGAGACCTAATAAGTCACCTATAAATGCCACTGTTGTATCTGGTAACAGGAGATCACCGTCTATGCAGAATGATATCTCATATGTTAACAGAAGTTATTTCTCCGCTAACATGTTAGGACCCAACAGAAATTTGGTATCTCAGAAGAGTACTTCTTCCTACAGGTAGAAGGAAGAATTCCAGTAAGAAAAGTAGGTGGTATCTCGACAGCGGGTGCTCCCGCCACATGACAGGTGATATTGGTAATTTTGTGTCGTTGAAGGCGGTTGATGAAGGATATGTTTCGTACGCCAACGACGCAAAAGCCAAAATCGTGGGAGTTGGTACTGTCGGTAACAATTTAAATATCACTATAGATAATGTATGGTTTGTTAAAAAATTAGAACATAATTTAATTAGCATTAGTCAATTATGTGATGATGGACATACCGTAGCTTTCGCCAGAGATAAGTGCTTTGTTAAAAAGGATGATGAGATTGTGTTTAGTGCATCTAGGCATGGTAACATTTACTGCATCACTCTTGATGATATTGCTAACCAAAATGTCAAGTGTCTAGCAGTTACGCAGGATATCACATGGTTATGGCACAGACGTCTGGGACATGCTAACATGGAACTGATGTCTCACATATCATGCAATGAATTAGTGAGAGGTATTCCAGATATGAAAGCCACCAAGGACAGAATCTGGAAAGCGTGCCAAATGGGAAACAGACCAAGACGTCCTTTAAACCTAAGAATGTGATCTCTTCGTCCAGACCACTGGAACTGCTGCATCTTGACCTTTTTGGTTCGGTGCAGGTTATGTCATTGAGAGGTAAACGATATGCCTTTATTATCGTAGATGACTAGGTACACATGGGTTTTATTTCTAGCGCACAAAAGTGAGGCTTTAGATAATCTGGCGCCATTGATTAAGAAGCTAAAAAATGAAAAAGAGATTAAGGTCCGTAAGATTAGGAGTGACAATGGTCTAGAATTTGATAGTAAATCCTTTGCATCATTTTGTGATGAAAATTGTTATAGTCATAATTTTTCAGCCCCTATTACGCCTCAACAGAACGGAGTGGTCGAGAGGAAAAATAAAGTATTACAAGAAATGGCTAGGACTATGTTGAGCGAATATAATACTCCAAAACATTTTTGGGCCGAAGCTGTGAGTACGGCATGTTATGTTTCGAATAGAATTTTCCTTAGACCGATTATTAAGAGAACTCCCTATGAACTTTGGAATGATAAAACCCCTAACATAGGATATTTCCATGTATTTGGCTGCAAATGTTTCATTTTGAATGATAGGGATAAGAGAGGAAAGTTCGATTCCAAGGTAGATGAAGGGATATTCCTAGGTTATAGCCTTCATTCCAAAGCTTTAGAGTGTTTAATAATAGGAAGAAAACTGTTCAAGAATTTGTGCACGTTACATTAGATGAGTTTGCTAACGCAGATGCTACTGAGGAAGGTATAGTTGTGTCTCCTGCAGATATACAGGTTACTGACAAAGAAGTGAACGCGATTCCATTGGAACTAGATACTGAGTCAGAGGAACCTGAAGTTTCAGATGAACAACAGCGCAGAAAATTCAAACATGCCTCCAGCCATCCCACTGAGCAAGTCATAGGGAATATCACTTCAGGGA
Source organism: Craterostigma plantagineum (assembly GCA_027422505.1). Classification (NCBI taxonomy): domain Eukaryota; kingdom Viridiplantae; phylum Streptophyta; class Magnoliopsida; order Lamiales; family Linderniaceae; genus Craterostigma; species Craterostigma plantagineum. The sequence goes on along the minus strand of JAPQWV010001443.1, from coordinate 62,485 downwards.
TCAAAACAAGAGTAACTGCACGAAACGATATTGCTGAGGAATCACATGACGTGCTGTTGTCAACCATGGAACCTAAGACAGTAAGTGAAGCGCTTGACGATGAATCGTGGGTGATTGCCATGGAAGAAGAGCTGACACAATTCGAAAAAGCCAGGTGTGGACTCTTGTGGAAAGACCTAACGATAAGTCCATAATAGGCACGAAGTGGGTGTTTCGCAACAAACTGGACGAGAACGGTAACGTGACACGAAATAAGGCCAGGTTAGTCGCCAAATGTTATTCCCAAGAAAAATGTATAGATTTTCAAGAAACCTTTGCACCCGTAGCTAGGCTCGAGTCTATACGCATTTTACTTGCATATGCATCTTTAAAGATTTAAGCTTTTTCAAATGGACGTGAAAAGTGCATTTTTAAATTGTTTTATAAATGAGGAAGTCTTTGTCGAACAACCTCCCGGTTTTGAAGAAGAAGAATTTTCAAATCACATCTTTAAACTAAACAAAGCTTTATATGGTTTAAAACAAGCCCCTAGGGCATGGTATGAAAGATTGAGTAGGTTTTTACTAGACATGGGCTTTACAACAGGAACAATAGATAACACTCTGTTTATAAAGTGCGAAGGGAATCACATACTACTTGTGCAGATATACGTTGATGATATCATATTTGGTAGCACTGACATCACTCTTTGCGAGAATTTTCTAAGTCTATGCAACAGGAATTTGAGATGAGCCTAATGGGAGAACTCACGTACTTCCTTGGATTGCAAATCAAGCAATTGGATACGGGAACATTCATATCTCAAACGAAGTACACGAATGAACTACTTGAAAAATTCGGAATGGCTGATTCCAAGTTACTTCCCACCCCTATGCACCAAACCGCTAAAATTGACAGTGATGAACAAGGTACGCCTTTTGACCAAACTAAGTACAGAGGTATGATCGGAAGTTTGCTATACCTTACGGCAAGCAGACCCGATATAATGTTTGCTACTGGTCTATATTCTATATATCAATCGAGTCATAGGGAATCTCACTTGACAGCAGTCAAGAGAATACTTAGATATTTGAAGGGAACAATCAATCACGGTTTGCGGTATCCAAATTCCAAGGAATTCCCATTAATGGGATACTCGGATGTGAATTACGCCGGTTCTAGGGAAGATAGGAAAAGCACTCGTGGTACTAGCGGATTACGCCGTGGCCCTATCCACAACCGAAGCAGAATATATGGCCTTAGGAAGTTGTTCTTAGCAAATCCTTTTGATGAAAAAGACCTTGAGTGATTATGGTTTAAGCTACGACCAAATTCCTATTTTTTGTGATAGTACTAGTGCCATTAGTATCACTAAGAATCCCGTACACCACTCTCGAACTAAGCATATAGAGGTGAAACATCATTTTATTCGAGATCATGTTCAGAAAGGGAATATCAGCGTGAACTTCGTAGGAACTAATGATCAGTTGGCTGATATCTTCACGAAACCCCTTATTGAGAGTAGATTCCGTGATATCCGTGACCGATTAGGAATTATTGAGCTCAAATAGGAAAGGTGACTAGATATGTTAGCCTTTAGTATTTCCTTGATCTTATCCATTACGATCTCTACTACCTCATTCCTTGATTCTATTAATAATATCTTCATTATCGTTTCAAATCCTTTCCATCCATGAAGAGATTATTTTTAGACTTTCTTCGACATTTAGGTCAAAATCTATTTTCAGCCAATGTTTTTCCTTTAGTTCTGATCTTTACTTATTTCCTTCCTTAATTCCCGCGAGATTTTTTATCTTTAGTTGATTCCACTTAACGGGCAGTTTCCTTCCCTACTAAGAAATCTTTTAAATTCAAATTTTGAAATCCCTTCGTTATCTGACACATGTCTTGTCGAGATCACATCTTTCTGTAACTTCTTTCCATCCTTATCCAAAATAGACTCGACCTTTATAAATCGTCCCTTCCTTGTTTCTCCATTCCATCCAAACCCTAAGAGTTTGTTTGGTTGGGGGTTTAAGGGGGATTAGGAGGGTTTGGATAAATTAAAGTGGGGTTTGGTTAGTATCTTTATTTAAAGGTGGGTTTTAATTAAACCCCCTATAATACCTCTTATGAGGTATTAATTAAATCCACCCCTCAAGGTTCCATTAGCTAATCCCACTTGTACATGACTTAATTAATCAACGCAATCCTCATCTCTTCTCAAAAATCACGATCAAGCATCAAACCGCCTGCTCTTCCTCTCTTCCTCTGCTCTTCCACCAAACAGCTCGTGCTTCCCTTCTTCATTGATGTCATTGACTCTTCTTAAACCCGTCTTCATTATGAAATCTTTTTTCAAGCACGCCGCCGTCAAACTCCAAACAATTCTATTTGTCTGAGAAACTTCCGCTCGACATTTTGTGGAATTAGGACAAATCGTCGGGGTCATAACCACTAGTGAATCCATGGGATCAGAGAAAGAAAGTATATTACGTTTGACGGTGAATCCCCCAACGTCTGCACATTGGTTGCAAGAAACTGAAATCTCACCCCACATAGCCAAAATTGCTGAGGTGGCGTGGATTACAGGAATCATTCTCCTAATCGCTACTCTTATTGGGGTAAAAATCTGGTTTTTTTTTCATTTTCTTGTCTATCATAACACACAATATGAGTCAATCTCACATGGAGCTATTGGGTACGTATTTCACTTAACTCTCGGCTAATCATAACATTATAAGATCGTATATTTTTGTTCTGTTGCAGGTCGTCTTCCTCTGCAACATGCCTCCTCTCACCAAGGACAAACTTCTGTACTCCAACGTCAAGCTCGACTAACTAAATCCTCGCCCGCCCCACCATTGTTCTGTTCATATTTTTCTACAGTACATTGGCTAATTTTATACCGATTGAGCCGATAAATCATGAAAAAGATCAATGATTGAAGGGAATGACAGAAATTGAAGACTATTTTGTGCTTTTATCTTTGTCTCAGGGCAATTTCTTGCTCCACTTGGAATCTTTTCGTGACATTGTTCATTTTTTTTTTGGTTTTATGTTTAAGGGTAAAATCGCAATTCAATGTAATTAAACCCCAATACTATCTAAACACATCTACCAAACATATCAGACGTCGCTACTTAATCCTATCAACCAAACACCACAAAAAACTCATACTCTCATTATATAAACCCAACTTAAACTAATACCATCTAAACACATCCCTCCAACCAAACGGGCCCTAAGCTCTTCACTTCATACTTTCATTCTCCAATTCTTCGATCTCAACCACGGTGAAAACCAAAGGCGCTGGTTCTAAGTCTGACAAAAAGCGAGAGGCTGCCCTAATCGAAACCCCACTCTCTCCAAAAACCACCCGTTCCAAGTCTAAGTGCAGTCCCAAATCTACAAATCCCATATGAAAACAAAGAAGAAGAAGGCTAAGATCGATAAAATTCCTATTTCCACTTCTGCCTCTTCTCATGATGAGTCTGCCTCTCCAGAAAAATCTGTTTCTGCTCACATCGAGTCACCTCCACGAGATTCCAGCCATGATACTGAAGGGCAAAAGCTGTTTAACCCTGATAATCTGGAGGAAATCACGGACGAAATCAAATATCTGACTGAGAGCACCAAGGAACTTCATGAGAAACTCCAGAAGCGGCGAGTTGCACGAGGAAGGAGCGTCAACTTTGACGAACTGGCTGAGAGCCAAGTGGCGACGTGGCTGACTGAGTACGACTGGGAGAACTTTCTGAGGATAGATAAATCCGTGTATGTAGAGGCGATGAAACTGTTCTACGCCAATCTCACTTTCGTTGAAGACAAAACTGAGATTACAGTGAAGTCTTATGTGCTTGGGACGAACCTTGAATGGAATAGCGCAAGGGTGAACGAGATGTTGGGAGTTGAGAACGAAGGGTTATGCTACTTTGACTTTGTCCACTGGTGTACGTCTGAGGTGCCCCTGCGTGACTGTGTGAAAGCCCTATGAAATTCCCCTTACAAGCCTTAGTTCTCTGAAGGAGAAGCGCTGAACAAACTCCCTGTTGATCTGTTCTTCCTTTATAAAGTTCTGCACTTCACCCTCTGGAGCACCCGCGTTGACAGTGGAGGCCATTCCACCACCATGAACAACATGAGCATGCTGACTCTCAATCTGGTAGCCCAAAATAGGCCGCTCAATCTAGGTTACTTTGTTCTTAAGTACATGGTCCATGCCATTAAGGGCTCTGATAAGGAACTTCCATATGGAATGCTGCTTACGCACATGCTTGAATACGAGGGAATCACTCTGCCCAAGGCTTGGGAAGATAGCGCAAAGCATGCAGTAGATATGGTCACACTCAAGCGTGTTGGTATACGCTTTGATGAGCGGAAAGGATGGTTCAAAAGAGATTTGAAGGCTCCTTCAAAACGTCCGACCAGGAAGAAGAAACATGATGAAAGCGACGACGAGCAGGGGATGATAGTTGGTCTGAAAAAGAGTATCAAGGGCCTTAAGGATGAGAACCGCAAAAACTTCAAAAAGATCTCACGGAACTTCAAAAGAGTTAACAAGTATCTGAAGGAGATCTCCACGACTCTTGATATCGCTGAATCCTCATCTGCCTCATCTGATAGCAATTCTAGCCCTTAGAACCTTGTTCCATAAGCAATTCCCTAGCTCTAATAGGATTAGCTCTAGTGTGCTAAGTTCTTTTCTTTTGCTGGTCTTTTGGGTTTGCGGGTCGAGGTTGATTGCAGATTTAGGTAGGTTGGTGGTGCTTGTGCCCTCCTTTTTGATGCTGAAGGGGGGTCTAGGCAATTAATGCCCTCATTTTGTTATTTTGGAATATAATATAATCGGCTTGCTTACTTTTATATGGTTATGTCTTAATCCCCTGTGCTTTAGCTTGATGACTTGTTAAGGATTAGGAATTCCGCACATAGGCAGGGGGAGTAAACTGATGTGATATGATAACTTGAGACATTCCATGATAACTTGCGACATTCCATGGTAACTTGTGACATTCCATGTGATATGACCTGGTAATTGCTAAATCTTTCCTTCTATACTTTACATAGGAATATTAGCAATTAGACAGGGGGCATGCTATGAAATTTGATAAATTTATTTGCTCTGATCATACATCACATGCTTTGATACTTACCATGCTACGTGCTTAAATGGCTTCATTGCTTAAGATAGGCATTAATTACTTGTCATCATCAAAAAGTGGTAGATTGTAGACCTTTTTGGTCCAAATGATTATGAGAGTTTTGATTATTCCAAGTAATTATGTAAATTGGTGGTACAAATTAGAAAACTCGATATGCATGTTATGTGATGTTTAAGTATGTGAAAATGTTCGATTAAGCGCTTGAATGTGATTAAACTGTTAAGAAAATCAAATTTGTGTGATCTTATGCTTAACTGGAATATTTATGTGATCACCTGGTTATGAACGTTTTCATATGAATGGAATCTCGTTGCGTGCTATATATGGAAAATATATCATGTTGAGTGATATGCAAACTGTCTGCAAGATTAAGTTATTTTAGGAAAGGATAACGTTGTGATCATCTTGATATGAATGATGTATGTTATGTATAAAAAAGATATTCTGATTGAGCTGAAACGTGATTGAGTTATTTTAGGAAAGAATATCGATGTGATCACCCGGATATAAATGACTATGCTATATATATGGAAAGGATATTCTGATTAAGTGCTTACATGTGATTGATCTAGTTTAGGAAAGAATATCAATGTTATATCCGTTGAGTGCGAATTATGTTACTCTTAAATCAGTGAATCATGATCCTGCTTTCCTTGTGCGACTTAGGATTCATATTATGGAAAGTGATTAATTGATTGGGCTTATATGTGGTAAGATGTTGATTGAGTCTATTTATGGAATGTGCTGAAATCGGATGAGATCACTATACATGGAAAATATACTTTGCATTATACTCAGTAGATCAAATCTTTTTTTTTTTTTTTTGGTAAGAAAGTTATCATTACCACAAAACACCAGTTGGTCCACATATTACATTATTTGAGCAACACTACGTTAAACCAACATCTACTGGAGCAATCCTTGCACATAGTCCTGTTCTCCCTGCTTTGATGTTACAAACTTCAGGCTGATAATATGATCAGTGGCGCTTCTTTTAATCTCTCGCACTACATCCTCCCCAGATCTTGCTACCTCTCCGTGGAGCCTTCGATTTCGTTCATTCCAAATTACATAAATTAGGGCTGCGATCACCATTATTTTCACCTTACAAGCCTTGTGTTGGCGCTTCCCCAAGCGTATCAATAATCTCTTTATTCCCTCCAGCTCATCTGGGAGTCGTACTTTGATCCAACTCTGAATCCCCTCTTTAACAGCTTTGCTAAACTCACATCCCATGAACAAATGTCTATGTTTTCCTCTTCATCTCGGCATAAAAGGCATATTTTATCAGGTATGTTCATCCCCCATCGCTGCAACCGGTCTCTAGTTAGCAGTTTCCCATGAGCAACCAGCCACAAAACGAAATTGTGTTTAGGTACAGTCCATCTGCTCCAGACAGCATCAGCTAACTCAAATCTGACTTCCTTTTGTTGCCCCAGCCAATTGTACGCTGATGTAACAGTGAACTGTCCATGTGGGGTAGCCAGCCACCTCCCCTGATCACAGCCTTGCCTGAACTTCTCCTTAATCTTGTTTATTTTCCTCCATGTCCAGCTACAATCCTGAGGTACATTATGAGCCCAGAAATCCCCATTCCTCAGATATACTCCAGCCAACCATCTAATCCATAAACAATCCTTTTTCCCGGCTATATCCCACATTAACCTCCCTATACTCGCATAGTTCCAATCTCCACAGTTTTTTATGTTTAGTCCCCCGCAACTCTTTCTCCTACACACCAAATCCCATGCAATCAATGCTTGCATTTTACCTCTCTCATTTCTTCCCCACAAGAATTCTCTACATTTTTGATCCACAAGCTTAACCACACTCCGAGGTAAAACAAAGATTGATCCCCAATAACTATGAAGTGATAACAGCACCGAATTAATGAGGCAACACCTCCCTGCGTATGATAGGTTCCTAGTACTCCAACAATTAATTCTCTTCACAATTCTCTCCACAAGTTCTTGACACTCTACCTTGCTCCATTTAGTAGGTGAAATGGGGACTCCCAGATACCGCATTGGGAACTGCCCTTCTGCAAAACCAGTTATGCTAATCAGTTCCTGCCTCGCAGCCACAGATACACCAGCCAGAAATATCTGTGATTTACTGATATTTGACTCCAGCCCAGTGGTAATATGATACGTGTGCAGACTCCTCATAATCAGTTCTACAGATCTCCTCTGAGGTTTGCACAGAACTATCAAGTCATCTGCAAAACATAAATTCACAATCTTCAACTGCTTACATAGAGGATGATACCTAAAATCTGGTTCAGCCCCTACGAGTCTGAGTTGCCTTGTTAAATACTCCATAACCAAGACAAACAACAAAGGGGACATGGGATCTCCTTGCCTTATCCCCCGAGCCCCTCTAATATGTCCTTCCAAGGCCCCATTTATAGATATCTGATATGAAACCTTAGTGATGCATTCCTCAATCCATGCCACAAATCTTACTGGAAAGTTCAGTTTTTGCAGCAGCCCGAGGATGAATTTCCATTCTATCATGTCATAAGCTTTCTTCAAGTCAATTTTTAGCAAGCATCTGGGTGATACTGCACCTCTTCTATACAGCCTTAGTAGTTCCTGGGTGAGTAGGATGTTGTGCGCTATAGATCTCCCTGGAACAAACGCTCCCTGGTTATCCTGAACCAACTTAGGCAGAACTACTTTAATTCTTGAGCATATCAGTTTGGAGATACACTTATATATGGTGTTGCAGCATGATATGGGGCGATATTCCCTTGCATAGCTGGGATGGGCAACCTTTGGTATCAATGTGATAGTGGTTTTGTTGAATGTTTTCAAAAGTTGATGCTTCTGAAAAAATTCTGAACCACCTGAATGATGTCCTCCCCTACCACCTTCCATGCCCTCTTATAGAATTCGCTATTATACCCATCCGGGCCCGGTGCTTTCTCACTTGGTATAGAGAACATTGCTGTTTTGATCTCCTCGCTGCTGAAAGGCCTAAGCATCTCCAGCTGCTCCTCTGGAGTTAATACATGCCCCTGTTTTATCACTTCATCCTCTATGTCACCTGTATGGTGCATTTTAGTTCCCAATATCCCCTCGTAATAGTCCACTAAATGTGCAGCAATACCCTCTGGTTGTTCAATAAATTCACCTGCTTCAGTGTATATTGAGGAGATTCTGTTTCTGAGAGATTTCTGTTTTACCATGTCATGGAAAAACCTTGTGTTTCTATCCCCCTGTGTCATCCATGCTGCTTTAGCTTTTTGAGCAAGGAATTTAGTTGCAGCCTTACTCATAGATTCAAATTCCACAGCACATTGCTTTTCTGCCTGTATCATCATTATATTAAAAGGATCCCCATGTAAATTCTCTTGCGCTTCTTGCAGTCTCTGTCTGCTCCTTTCCGTGGCATTCAGAATATCTGGAAACTGAGTTCTATTCAGGTTCCTCAAGGAGCCTTTCAGATCCCTCAATTTCTGGACCACTTTCCACTCACATCCACCTTCATAATTGACCTTCCAAATATCAGATACCAGTTCCAAAAACTGAGGCGAGTCTCCCCACATATTTTGGAATTTGAAACTCTTTTTGGTACTCCACTGTGCTCCCACTGATCTGATCACAATAGGAGTATGATCAGATATACTCTCCATCAACACATGAGCCTCCATATCAGGATACTTCTCTATCCAAGGAATATTTACCAGCACCCAATCAATCTTACTCCACACTCTATGCTCCTTATTTTGTTTATTTGTCCATGTGAATTCAGCTCCTTTCCTTGTCATTTCCATCAGTTCACAAGCTCTTATACACTCCCTGAAGTCTTCATATTCAGATGCATTAACAGGTGCTCCCCCTATTCTATCTCCCATGTTCAACACATTATTAAAGTCCCCCCAGATTATCCACGGGCTGTTAACTTTCAATTCTCCAAGATCTGCCCACAGGTCCTTCCTTTTGGCTAAGGTATTATGAGCATAGACACATGTCATCATAAATTCCTCTCTATTTCTGGTTGCCTTAACATGTATCATTTGATCAGTTTTCTTAATGACTGTTACTGACCATTCATTCTGCCACACCACCACTATTCTCCCATTTGCATGACAGTCAAGGTTATTTATATGGTTCCACCCTCGAAACACCCTCTCCATTATCATATCCATATTGCCTTTCTTTATTTTGGTCTCAACAAGACAAGCGAGATTAATCTGTAATTTCTTGCAGAAAAGATTAACCTCAGCTTGTTTGTGAGGGGTATTCATACCCCTCACATTCCATACTAGTGCTTTATCCATGAGGGAGGGTTCCAAGCCTCTGTGATATGGGCTTGGTTCCATTACCTTGGTCTCGTTTGGTTTTTTCATTCTCACTCCCCCCCTGATTGTGTGGTTTTTTCCTCCCTTGTGTGATCCACTCATTTTGGTTCCCACTCTCCTCCTGATCTCCCTTCATTGGTCCCTCCAGTTCCTGATTCACTGCTATTCCTCCCCCCAGGTGAGATGGTTGGCTCTCCTGATTTTCATCAGCATGTGTTATATTCTTACCTGTCATTCCCTCATTTTCTTTGCTTGTTCCCTGATCCATATTCAGCTTGTTCCTCCCTTCTTTGTGGCCCCCTACTCTCCTACATGCCTCCATTTCATGCCCAAACATCCCACAATTCCCACACTTAGTAGGTTTCCATTCATATACAACTTTTTGCTCAGTTACTTGACCATGCTCATTAATGAAAGAAATGTTATCCAGCAGCTTATTCTTCAGGTCCACTTCGACAAGCACCCTTGCGTATTGTATCCGCTCCCTTCTTTCTGTAACACCATCTGCCATAATGGGCTTCCCTACTAGACTTGCGAGTTTGCTCAAACTTCTTGCTCCCCAATATTTGAGCTCAAGATGCGGAAATTGAATCCAAATCGGAACTTCCTCCACGTCCCCCTTCTTAAACTGTGTGTTTGGTGTCCACGGAGCAAGAATTACCGGCTTCTTATCAAACTGCAGGACCTCCTCCTGCAGCACCTTATCTCGAATCTCCATGGTGTCAAACTTGACCATAAACAGCCCCGCTCTCACTTGCAGCACCTTCTGCACCCCATACTTTTTCCACATTCGATTCAAAAACCCATTCATCACTGCATATGGAGGGTTCGCACCCAATACGTAGCACACAATAGTAGTGTTCCAATACTGAATCTCCTCAGAGATATCATCTACCTCAATCTGTCCCAGTTTCGCATCATTGGTCACCACTGGTTCTACATATTTCAGTTTTGTCCCAGCATTTCGTAATTTTGAGATGTCAAATTTTTCCCAGATTGACACACTGCTGTCTCTAGCATTTTCAGTACTGTTCGCAGTAACATCATCTTTCCCTTTGAGTTCTCTCAAGGTTCTCTCCAATGTTTCCACGATCGATTTGGTCCCAGTCCCTCCACCAGGGCTACCAGCAATCTGTCCAATCAACTTTGTGAGATTTTCAAGAGTAGGTTCATGTGTTGGCATTTTAGGTGTTTTGTCATTTTCCCTCGTCTTATCGCCAGTATTAGACTCCCCAAGTTCAGGCGTAGATGGACTCTGTTTTGTCGTCCTTTTCTTCTTGGCCATGGCCGCGGCAGCAATATCCACCGGGGAAGATGGAGGAAAACCAATGAAACAGTGTCCTTCGATGAAACGCCACAGTGTGTGTAAATCGCACCTTCAGTGTGTGTAAATCGCACCTTCAGTGTGTCAATCAGTAGTTTAATTTTGATATGTTAATCGCACCTTCAGCAGTAGATCAAATCTTTCTCTGTGCGAATTGGCTATCATATTTTGGGAAAGCACAGTTGATTAAGCTTACCGTTGATAATATGCTGAGTGGAATATATATGGAATATGTTGACAAAATGGATGAGATTACGGTGGAATGAATGTTAATCTCTTGGTATTTATGGTAAGTGATCAGCATGACCGTTGAGCTTAATTGGTTTATTCTTGGCATGATTGTTTGAGTTAATGCACGTGATTAATGAGCTTTCTCTTGCATATTCTGTGCTTAACTTTCCTTGTGAAGTGTAGAAGCGATTATTGGGTCTATATAGAAGGAAACACTTCACGATTGAAGGGTAGACAACGAACACACGAGCTAGCGTATCCCTTATAGTTCTTCAGCGAAATTTGCGATTCATTCGTAGTTTGTGATGAGCTTTCATTTGCGAATTCTGTACCCTTTGAGCGTATCTTTAGAATACCCTACCTAAAAACCTTGTCTCCGGACGTGTTGTGCCTGCGAGCATGTTGAGCGCACAAAGGAGCACGAGTTGAGTCTTACGCACGTGGAGGGACGAATTTTGTGGATTCGGTGGCCCTTCGATAGCAAACTGCATCCAGTCGGGGAATAGGTTTCCTGGGTAACCAACGTGGATCTAAACTTGGCATGCGTCAGCCTAGAGCGAGGTCTAGTGTCCATAGTGCTTCGGTTGTGTACGGGTCAATCATAGTGTAACCAGTAATACCTAGTGATAGATTGGAACTCTTGGAGAGATCACACCCCAAGGACAGGATTAAACCCCAGTTGGGGATATAACCTGTATAAAAATCCCGTCTCACTTTACTTTCTGCTACTTACTTTTCTGTGAGACAAACACGGAACGTTGGCAAATAACTAGGTGATATCATTTAAACGATTTCTGAAACTAATGTGATATTTTGTGAAACAGGGTTAGGGAGATAACATAGATACTCGTACTGGGTATCGGGAAATATCATACTCTGAAAATATCTTCGTGAAGAAAATTATTTTTCAAAGAAAAGCCAATTTTTTTGTAGCCTAATTCACCCCCCCCCCCCCACACCACCTCTTAGGCATATTTTACACTTAATCTAGATTACCCCATGTCAAGCACGCGTAACTTTGGATTTTCTATAGATGGACTCCCGTAAAGGTAGGTCGACCTTGGTGATATGAGTAATTCTATCAATTCTCCGATACGATTCTTATCCTCACACGCCCATACGTTGCCAGTCTCAGGATCCCATATCATTCGACTGTCGGATCGGTTCGTTCATGTACCCCTTCGCCTAGAAGTCTACCAGGAGCCGCTCCTTGTCCGTTCACCTCTCTGGCACCGACGATCACTCCCCGCCCTAATAGACCCCGGGCGTCACATGCCCACCAGCTTCCGCCTAGTTTGTCCCCGAACCAGCACCGTACTACGAGAGGTAGTGCTCTGATACAGCCTTTGACATCCCGTCCCATACCAGGTGTCACTATAGCATCGGTCCCTACCGAGACCAGTGGGGTTGAGTCCACCACACTCCGACTGATAGTCTGGCCCAACTGTACCACCAATTAACCTTTTAGCGTGCTTCGTCCTCGCTCGCACGCAACCTGGACAAACTTCCCAGGGGGTCACCTATCCCTAGGTTGCCCCAAGTCAAGCACGTTTACATTTGGAGTTTCTACAGATGGACTCCCGAAAAGGTATGTTAACCTTGGTGATATGAGTAGTACTATCAATTCTCTTATACGACTCTTAGCCTAACACGCCCATACGCTGTCAATTCTCGGGATCCCCTCTCATTCGGGTGTCGGATCGGTTCGTTTATGTACCCCTTCACCTAGAAGCCCCAGGAGCCGCTCCTTGTCCTTGCACCTCTCCGGCACCGACGATCACTCTCCGCCCTCTTCGGCCTCTGGCAGCACAATATCTGGGACAATTTTGGTTTTTCCACTTTTTGCCTCGATCTATAACCAATCTCTCTCGACTCTCCCTCAAGTTTCTAAGTTCGAAATTTAGCTTTTACAATAATAAAAACATTCAATTTTATTTTTAATTTGAAGTGGAAAAATAAATAGAATTCATAAAAAAATCAAATGCACAGTTTGAACCGAAACCAAAACCACTCTCAGCCGATTCCAAATCGTAATTGAAAATGTGGTTACAATAACTCGATAAAGTTTGAGGTTTTGGTTCAAACGAAACTGCCAATTCCACACTGAGATCAGGAACGGTTGAATACGCATACCTAGGTTTACATATTTTGAGGTTTTGAAATGTTTAAAAATACTAATTGGGGTTAAATATACTGAATTATCAATTTGTATGCTAATATAATAACGGTAAACAATTAGAAGTTTTAAACAATTTGTGGTGAAAAGCGAAAATAACAATAATTAAGAAATTAAAAAAAAAGTTGATTAGTTTTGCACAAGTGTTACGAAGTTAACTAGTTTTGCAATTTAAATTTTAAAAATTAACTTCAATTATCTCGTGTAGATGCCCACAGCAAGTTAGTCATCAAGTATGTCCACTTTCGGCTGTAAATTACAAAAATAAGTAATTAATTTTTACATAGAACAAATTTGAGAGTCATTTTTCGGATAAAATATTTAAGAAAGAAATGAATTGAAGTATATATTTTTTTCGACTTGAAGAATATGACATTCTGACTTATTTGCGAGATGAAGTACCAAATTTACTCTTACAAGGATATTGAAATTTTTTTTTCGTCTATAAAATGTAGGAACTCAAAAAAAAAAAAAAAAAAAACTAATATAGTTTATGACCCAAAGTTATAATATTACCTAATATTCCCCAATAATTGGTATATGGAGCACTTGCCAAATTTTTATTATATCATGACGAGTTTGGGGTTAACACATCGACTCTACTTGAATGAAGTGACAAAATCTTTCACAAAGACCAATCATACATCAGCATGGTGAATTGGATAAGCTACTTGCTTACCTTACCCAAAATGACAAAGACAAAGCCGTATAAGATAAATATAAATCCACGAAAACTATTTTACTATCAAATTGAGGTCACAATCACAGGACATCATCAAGGAAATAATTAATTATCAGTGCACCACTAACATCACCACCACCATTTAAATATAGGATAAAAATACAAGAATCTATTACTCATCCGCCGTCTCCCGTCACCAGTTTCGTTCACTTCTTTGTCCCTAACTTCGCTCATTAATGCTTTTATCTGCTCTAACCAACTTCACATTTCTTTTTTCTGCACAATAGCATTCCATTGAAAAGATACTTTTAATATAAGCTTGATTGTAATAAACCAAAGTATGAAGATGCAGAAGGCTTGGTACTATGAAGAGTATGGTCCGAAAGAAGTGCTAAAGCTTGGGGACATAATAGTTCCTTTCCCAGGGGAAAATCAATTACTAGTTCAAGTTTGCGCTGCTGCTTTGAATCCAATCGATTTCAAGTTGCGACGTAATCCATTAAGCCCAATCGATCTACCAGTGAGTACGAATATATTTTGGCATGCATCTTATCATTGATGGCTACATAGACGTATGCGTAGTTTCTTTTCTTTCATTACAGTATGAGGCGCTTCAACCTAAAATCAGCTCGTTGTAGGTGAAGTTGGCTACGTTGTATGTTGATTACTTTTTATTTTCTTTTCCACCCCAAAAATATTGATTTTTCATGATTTTAGCTTTACACTTAGTTTAAGTTTCTTTTCTTTTATTTTCTTCCTATATTACTTCAAATTCAAAAAGTAACTATCCTTTCCATTTCTTTTTTTTTGCTCGCCAAATAGTATAAACCAAACACACCCTAATGAATAGGGTGAATTAATTTATCCGATGTGGGATAAAGTAGAAATCTCAAGGCAGTAAATTTAGTTTAAGTACGAAAGATGCCCTCCTAGGTTGTCCCCGGATGTGACATGGCCGGCGTAGTAGTCTCCATCGGCCACGGCGTGACGAAGTTCAAAGCGGGCGACGAAGTCTATGCAAACATTCAAGATTTCAATCGCAAGAGCAATAAATTGAAGCAATTAGGAACACTAGCGCAATTGACCCTCGTCGAGGAATATTTGGCAGCTTTGAAGCCCAAAAAGCTATCTTTCGAAGAGGCGGCTTGTTTGGCCTTAGCAGCTCAAACGTCGTTCGAAGGGTTCAAAGTTTCGAGCTTCGAAGAGAACGCCTCGATTTTCGTCGTTGGTGGGGCGGGTGGGGTCGGGAGTTTAGTCGTTCAATTGGCGAAAAGGGTTTTCAAGGCGTCTTTGGTTGGCGCGTCGACGAGCACCGGGAAGGTGGAGTTTGTGAAGGGGTTGGGAGCTGATAAAGTATTGGATTATACAAAAGGAGGCTACGAGGATGTTGGGGAGAAATATGATCTTGTCTACGATACTATAGGTACGTCTAATTACGGTCGAAACTTGATAAAGTAATACTCGAATAATATTTAATACTCTAAGATAATATTTTTGCTTGGTCCCAACTCTGAGATAGGAAACTATTAATGATTCGTTAAAACTCTATAGTTGATAATTTTATAGACGACATATAAAATACAAATTAATAATCTCTAAATAATACATATTATTTACTTAAAGGATGCAAAAGGTTTCTTGAAGATATGGCTCATTGTATTTTGTTTTAGTTGAGATCAATTACAGAAGTCTTATATAGCAATTGTTCGTGTTGCTATAATTTGATTTAAAGTTATCCACAAAGTATGTTTCTAATGTCCACAAAGTAATACATCACACACACAAGAAGCATGATAAGGTTGAATATTGAAATGTTTTAATTTTCTCAAATCGAGCTGTCATTGATATACGTACATGTATAATAATTAAGTAGAAATTTTGAAATGTCGTTATTTGTAGATTAAGTATTTCATTTTTTTAAATTGAAGAATATATATCTCATTTAATTAATAAATTTTGGTGGCCAATTAATACTAACTTCCAAATTGCCTACCGTAGTAAATAATTATTACAGCTTGTGATGATCATTAACTGCACTTTGGATTGAATTGTTTCCACTAAAAGGGGACTCGAGTAATTCATACGTATTGGCCAAGGACAACGGCGACGTGATCGACATAACCTGGCCGCCGTCGAATCCTAGAGCTCGCCATTCAGGTTTAACAGCTTCTAGTGAGGTTTTGGATATGATGAATCATTTCTTAGAAAGCGGAGAGGTAAGAGCTGTAATAGATCCGACAGGTCCCTTCCATTTCAAGGATGCTGTTAAGGCTTTTGGATACTTGGAGACAGGAAGAGCTAAAGGGAAAGTCGTTATATCTTCATTCCCTTCATTGTCATGATTCTTAATAATGACGTGTATATGAATTGTTAATACTTGTAACAGAAATTTTTTTTTATAATTTTTCAAGAATTCCAAAATAATAGTGAGCATAATTAATTCGTCCTTCTTCATTTTTATTAGGTAGAGAATATGTTGTAGTCGGGTTTTAACCTTTAAAATATTCGAGACACATCTAGGAAAGAGGTACAATTAAAAAGGGTACAGTCTAAAACGCATGTCGCTTCATGTCAAGAGACACATCTAGGAAAGCCAACCTTTGGACTTACACTATTTGATAATGTTCCTACATCTATAAATAGGTTCCCCCACAACATAGGAAATAGATCTAATCAAGTAACATTCATAAGCATGCTAGAATTGCATCCTAAGTTCATAGAGCAAGAAAGCTCTCGAGTTTCGAGTAAGTTCGCTGGATAACTTCGTCGAGTCGTAGTGCTGTGATTCTGAAGTTTTAGAAGTCGTTGTATATAGGGGCGATAGCCATTGCCCGAGTGAGCACGTAATATCGGGGCAATATCTTTAATTGTCTTTGGTCGATGGCTATTGCAAAATTCGGCCAAGCCGATGAGGAGTTTGTGATAACAAGTTAGAGAGCCCATCTTTATATAATAACATGGGAAGTAGGTGCGATTTACACACATTGGAGGTGATACTGTTCCATTGATCCAACCGGCCGGATTCTCTTCTTCTCTCGGCGGCGACGCCGTGCTATGGCGAAGAAGAAGAGGGTGACACGACAGGCAGAGGTATCCACGCCTACTGAGGTGGCGAAACCTAATGGCGAACGCGAAATTACCCCCAACACACATACTCCACCTGTTAGAAACCCCCCAAATCTGAACGACATTACTCAAATCATTGACAGTTTCATCAATCAATCGGCGAATACCAGAGAATCTGCGATTTTAGCGAAGGCTGTCGAGGAAATGGAGAAAATGAAAAGCGCGTCACATGGGGAAAAGGTTGAACAGATAATGACGAATCCTCAATCGATCTGGTCTAAGTTCGACATCTCGAAGCTGCGTAATGCTGGCACGAAGCTAGATTACATTGAACCAGCAAAAGAGGGAGACCAGATAGTTGGGCGAATTGTGGTGGAAGATATTGCTGATGAGGTGAAGTACTGGAGCTCGGCGGTTGTCTGCTATGTATTGGGAGCTAATCCCCCATTTGCGGTCATGAATGGGTATTTGAACCGTGTTTGGAAAAAGCATGGGTTACAGAAAGTAATGCAAGTGCGGGCTGGCTTGTTCCTTGCCAAATTTGAAACAGAGGAAATCCGGGACATGGTTATCCAAACGGAGGTGATCCAGTTTGACAAGAAACCGGTGATATTAGCTCCCTGGACTGATAGCACCCAGTTCAAGAAATGGGATATCGATAAGGTCCCTATATGGGTACAGTTTCCCCATCTTGAACTCAAGTACTGGGGGGCAAAAGGACTTAGCAAAATTGCGAGTCTCGTGGGGACTCCTATTATGGCTGATGAGGTTACTATGAGGAAGGACAGGATTCAGTATGCTCGGGTCTTAATTGAGGTTGATCTGACAAAGGAGCTGCAGGACAAGGTTACATTTCTGAATGAGCATGATCAACTAGTTGAGCAGATAGTTAACTATGAGTGGAAACCTGATAAATGCAGTAACTGTGGAAAGTATGGTCATACAGTGGCTATCTGTAGGAAAGCTGTGAGGAAAGAATGGCAGGCTACTCATAGTGTGGCACCCTCAGACCCGGCCCAGAAAACTAGTCCAACATCTACAACAGAAGTATGTGAAGAAGGAGAGTGGATCACCCAGAGTAAAAGGAAATTGAAGCTAACAGGCCATACCAACCCAAAGAGCACTGTAATTAGGCAATATAGTGGGGAGAAGGGGGATGATCAGCTGATACAGAATACCAATCTAGAACAAGCTGCTAGGGAACTGGAGCTACATGTGGATCACCTGGGGGGCTTGCTCCTGCCTCATGGATAAGATCTTCATGTGGAATGTAAGGGGTATAAACACCCCAAATAAGCAGGCAGAGATTAGACTGAGGTGTGAGAGGCTTCAGGCTACGCTTGTCTGCCTAGTAGAAACAAAATTGAAGAAGGATAACATGCAATGTGTTTTGAATAGATGGTTTAGAGGGTGGAGTTACGTACATAATTTAAATAACCACCCTAATGGCAGAATCTTAATCCTATGGAATAGTGAATGGAACACCAGAGTTATACATCAGACTGATCAACTAATTCATGTCAGAGTGGAGAAACAGAGGGAGGCTTGCTACATGACCTGTGTTTATGGGCATAATAACAGCACCTTGCGAGATGAACTGTGGTCTGACCTCAGGAGCCTCAGTCAATCTGATAATCCATGGCTTATCTGGGGGGATTTCAATAGTGTTCTCTCAACTGAAGACAGACTGGGGGGAACAGGGGTACAGCCATCTGATGTTGAGAATTTTAGGTACTGCTTAAGAGACTGCGGGCTAGAGGAAATAAGGAGAAAAGGGCAATACTATACTTGGACTAACAAACAAGGTGAAGACACTCGCATTTACAGTAAATTAGATTGGGCTTTTGGGAACCTACAGTGGATACAACAGTTTGGGACCGTGAAGGCTCATTATCTAACTGAAGGGATATCTGATCACACTCCAATCCTCCTCAAAAACTGCAGGGTTGTGCCGCAAGCTCGTAGAGCTTTCAAATTCTTCAACATGTGGGTTGACTCCCCCAAGTTCATGGCGGTGGTGGGTGATAACTGGACCAAGTGTCACCCAGAAGCAGCAAAGGGACCCCACCTGCTGACTCACCTGGGGAGAATGAAAAGTCACCTGAAGAAACTAAACTCTGATCATTATGCTAACATTGTACATAGAACAGAGGAGGCTCGACAGACACTGGAAGCTGCCCAAGGAGCACTTGGCAATGATCCACTGAACTCAAGTGTCATTGAAAATGAAAAAGCAGCTGCTGAAGAGTTCCACTATCTCAGCAGGGCTTGTGAAAAATTCTTGGCTCAAAAAGCTAAGGTAAATTGGCTAAAGGAGGGGGATAGGAACTCCAAGTACTTCCATGCTATTATTAAACAACGTGTATATAGGAACAGAATCACCTCAGTAGAGACGGAAGAAGGGCAGATATTGGAGGACCCTAAGGCCGTAGCATCCTACTTTGTGGCATATTATAAGAACATCCTTGGATGTGCTAATAGTAGCATGCTAGCAATTGATGAGGCGGCAATCAAACAGGGGAAAGTCCTAACTGTAGGGGATCAGCTCGCCCTCAATGCTCCCTTCTCCAGGGAAGAAGTTAAAGCTGCTATGTTCTCAATACACAAAGATAAGGCACCCGGGCCAGATGGTTACAATAGCGAATTCTACAGGGCGGCTTGGCCTATTGTTGGGGATGACTTGATTGACACTGTTATGGAGTTTTTCCAGACTGGGCATATGCTCAGAGCAGTCAATTCGACCACCATTACTTTGGTGCCGAAGATTGATCAGCCTAGATCTGGGAAGGATTACAGGCCCATTGCATGCTGCAATACGATGTACAAATGCATTGCAAAGCTGTTATGCTCAAGAATAAGAACTGTGCTGCCCAAACTGGTGAATGAAAACCAAGGAGCCTTTGTCCCAGGAAGGTCAATAGGTCATAATGTCATGCTAAGTCAGGAGCTGCTACGGCTGTATAATAGAGGGAAGGTGTCTCCTAGGTGTCTAATGAAAATAGACCTGAGGAAAGCATATGACACAGTCGAATGGCCATTCCTAATTAGCTTACTAAAACACCTAAGATTCTCAGTAAAATACATGGAGTGGATAAGGGAATGTATCACAACAGTTACTTACCAGATTTCTGTAAATGGGTCCCTTGAAGGCCGGTTTCAGGGGGCTAGGGGATTGAGACAGGGAGACCCCATATCCCCTCTGCTATTTGTATTGATAATGGAGTACCTGACGCGGCGACTAATTCTGGCTTCGAAGGTGGAAGTTTTCAGATTTCATCCTTTGTGTAAGCAACTTGGCATAGTGAGTCTCTGCTTCGCAGACGACTTAATGACTGTATGCAAGGCACACCAGCCGTCGGTTGCTCTGATAATGGACAGACTCAAGCACTTCCAGGGGGCCTCAGGGTTGGCAGCAAACCCACTGAAGTCTACCATATATATTGCTGGTACAACACAGGCTGAGAAACAACACCGCCTTAGACTGACTGGTTTCACAGAAGGGTCATATCCCATGAAGTACTTAGGGGTGCCAATCTCCCCAACTAAATGGAGCAAACAGGACTGTGAAGGCCTAGTGAACAGAATAGCCATGAGAATTACCTGTTGGACCTCACGGAATTTATCATATGCAGGAAGATGCTGTCTTATTAATGCTGTCTTACTAGCTCTACACAGCTATTGGGGATCCATGTTTATATTACCTGTAAGTGTTGTGCAGTGAATAGATAAAATCTGCCGTGAGTTTTTATGGGGCAGAGGAGTGGGGGGCAAGATTAAGGCGCTGGTGGCCTGGGAAACTGTCTGTTTAAAGAAGAGCTGGGGTGGACTGGATATCAAGGACTGTGGTTCCTGGAATACCGCAAGCATCGGGAACCAAGTTTGGGACATCTCGCGGAAGAAAGACAATCTTTGGATCAAATGGATCCATAGCTGCTATTTAAAAGATACTGACTTCTGGGCCTACCAGATTAAGAGGGGCAGTAGTTGGCAATGGACCCAAATCATCAAGGTAAGAAACCTGTTACGGGAGGGCTATAGACAAGGGGCCTGGTTGGGTGCAAAAGGTGGCTGGTACACTACTACCTCAGGGTATTTGTGGTTGAAAGGGCCCAGGGAAAAGATGCCTACATCGGCAGTAATATGGAATAGATTGACATTGCCTAAGCATGCCTTTATTATGAGGCTTACAATGCATAAGAAGCTGTTAACCAGGGATAGAATAGCTCAATGGGGGGTCAATATACCTGATACCAAGTGCGCTCTATGTGCACAGGCTGAGGAAAGCGTGGACCATTTGTTCTTTCAATGTGGGTATAGCAAGGAATTTATTATTGAGGCGGGTAGATGGATGCAGATTGAGAATCTGATTCCTGTAGAGAGATGGAGGCAGAAGATGGTACGGTTGGCGAGGCACAAGAGCATCACTGCAAAAGTCCAAATAGCGGGAGTGGCTGCTGTTGTCTATCTAGTATGGAAGGAACGCAATGCGAGAATTCATGGATTGAGTCCTAAACTGATACAGGAGCTAATTCAGGTATTCAAGAAGGAGTTTAAAGCCCAAATTTATGGTATGTGGGCTGCGAAGGCCTCACGCAGGGGACTGCAGTTCATGCACAGCTTAATTTGCACTTAACATGTAATAGGATGGTTTGATGGGAATCTGATGTAAAAACTGGGGTTCTTGTGGTAATGATAATACTACTTACCAAAAAAAAAAAAAATAACATGGGAAGGAAAAGTTGGAAGTGCAGTGCGAGTGTTGTCAAACCCACCAATGTTTATTTACGAGGGACGACAAAATGGCTTGCTCTTTTATTCTCCCAAGAGCATATTAGCCAAGGCAACACACCGTGTCTAATAGAAAACTAAAAAGGCACTAGAATATTCGTGAAGTAAATGAAAAGATATAGGACCAAGGCTACATAGGCAAAAATTTGAGACATTTCGTGGAAAGTTGTCATAGAAATACCTCAGACAAGCATAGGAGACTTTAGTAGAGGTTATATTGAAGGCGCCGTGAAGGGTGTCCCGTCCGATATGGATGTAAATACTAAGTAATAAAACTGATGTTGGATGAAATGTTGGGTGAAGACCGAAAATTAGATTTTGATCTTTATTATTTTCTTAGTGAAATAATATTAGATAATGTATATCGGATATATGTAAGTTTCGAAGTTTTATTAGATAAAATTTCAAATTTTATTAAATATATTTATATTGGATATTATATATTTAAAATATACCAAATATGGTACTTTAATTAATCAAAGTATTGGATATTTAATTAATTAAATATAAAGTTTGAATTTTGAATTCATTACTTGGTAAAACGAAGACTTGGTAAAAGGGGAGTTTGAGGATTTTTCTCCACCCACCTTAACCTATTTTTGACTAATTCTAAGAGGTATAAAGAAGGATTTTCGAGATCCTAAAGTTGGTGGAAGCTAAATTTTTGAAATACAAGCAAAAGAGAGTAAAAACTAAGAGCTTTTCCGCTCACCACTTTCTCTCTCGCACTCTCTCTCTCGGGGGCAGCAAGCAGTTCGTTCTTGGCCTAGCCGCACATGCAAGAATAGCTATGACGTTAGTAAGGTGCCGGCGTGACGATCTTGCGCAAAGAAGGCGTCCCGTTCGTGTGCGTTTGGCGTAGGAGAGGGGCACTACGCCTCGGGGATTCGAAGGATTCCAAGCTAGCCATTGTTAAGAGATTTCAACAAGGTATTATGGCTGATCTCTTATCTCTTTATGTCAATACGTTCTCGTGTTTATAGCCGAGCGATCTTGGATAGGCGGGAAACCCCGCAAGATTTTAAAATTCTGCCATTCTAGGAACGTGGGTCCAGGGACCCTTGGGGATTCCCAACAGTGGTATCAGAGCAATAGGCTCGGTTAAAGTCACGGGACTATGACGAAAGGCCACGAAAAACCCGAAAGCCTTAGCCGTGCGCATGGCGCACACGGCGCACGGGCAGCCCGCGCGCGCGGCGAGCGGGGCTGCGTCGACTCGCATGCGAAGCGCGACTCAGGGCGGGCTGCACACAACTTGAGGCCTACTCCTAGCCGTGCGCATGGTGCGCACGACACACGGGCAGCCGGCGCGCAAGGCACGCGGGGTGCGCGACTCAAGACGGGCTGGCTGCGGGCGTACCGCGGTGCATAGGGCTGACCGCACGCGGGGCATGCGGCACAAGAGGCACGGGCTGCACACATGGGTGCATGCAGCGCTCGGGAAAGCCGTGCATGGATGCGCGGAAAGTAGGTATGACTGTGCGCGTGTGTGCGAGCTGTGCTAGGCTAAGAGCGCACGCGGATCGGGGCTGGTCGCATGGTGCACGCGGCATGAGGCTGGCAGCTCGCATGGCGCGAGCATCCTCAACACAGGCCCGATGGGCCTGACCATCCTACGACCCGATATACATGGGGCTAGTCCCGGACCATTTAAAAGCCAAAATTTGATTTCGGCTCGGAAATGTGTTGAATTGTCGTGATGCATGTTATTTGAATAACATGGTGATTGATTGGGATTAGGTTCTGGTTTTTGCCGGGTGATATGTTAAGGATGACAACATCCCCCCGGGTTGTACTTTACAGTTTTTATTAGATAAGAGTGACAATTTTATTTGGGATAGATTCCCCGTCATAGGCTATTGTAGTTATGTTATGACGGCCGTACGAGTGTCGACCGAGAGGAACCCGAACGAACGAGCTGGTAGCCGAGGCGTCCGTTCGAGCAAAGCCCGAAGACGTAGAGTCTTGATGTCTTGTACAATTAGGATGGAACTAGAAATATCCCCGATCTTTCACATTTAATTTAATAGGTTGAAACTATGTTTACTATTAAAGTCCATTATGTGCGTGTTGGTTTCGAACGTGATAATGTGCATAATGTGCTCGTGTTAAAACTGTGAAGATTCTCCCGAGGTTAGACCTTTCATATCAACTGAGTAAAGGGGCTAGGCTCCTGTCTTCTATCAAGTCCAAAAATGTTACGACTTAGGGGTACGGTTGCGGTTTACCGAGTTACGGCGCCGAAACCCTCACCTTTGCGTGAACGGGTTTGGATGCAATTATGAATTGCCGCTCACCGACCACTCTTCACCCTCTAATAAAGAGTTATCCTACAGGGGATGAAGTTCACGAAAAAGTGGAGGGTGAGCAGGACGTTGATAGGTTGCACTTGGACAGTCAGTTCCAATATGATCCGAGTTACGGCTGAGGGACCCTGGCTGAGACGAAGACGTTGAATCTTCTGTGTGACAGAAACATGTGGGGCACGACCTCGGCTAACCAAACGAGCCAATAAGCTGTTAAGTTGAGGCTAGTTTGTAGTAGCGCGGGGAAGTCAACGCCACTATGAAACCACTCAACAAGGTTTACGAAATGCCTAGCGGGAGAAAGGGTTTCTTGACAAATAGTGGGAGTCAGACAAAAATTTAAAGTCCTAACTTAGTCTGATTAAACACTACAAATCCTAACTATCTGTTTATTTTCTGCACTTTATTTTCTTCTATATTAGTTACGATGACAAACCCATTAATTACACTCTTAGAAAACATTGTTTGGTGGGACCGAAGTATGTAGACTGGCTCAGAAATTTGAGGATCGTCCTCAAATTAGCAAAACTGGATTATGTCTTGGACATTAAGGAGCCAAAATTGCCCACAACTGAATCCACTAATGAGGAGATTGTACTCGACGATAAGTTGGTTGAAGATTCAGCGAAGGTGCATGTCTACATGCTTGTTGCGACTTCTACGTCCAAGGGATCGAAGAATAAGTCGAACAAGACAGGCGTGACCAAGGGTAGAGTCGACAAGAGGACGAAGACCACCAAGGTCGAAAGGTCGGGCGCAAAGCCCACGGATAAGTGCCTCCTTTGCCAGCAGCTGGGCCATTGGAAGCGTGAATGTCCGAAGCTGGAGGCGTCTGATGCCTCAGGAAAATAATTAGTTTTTGAAGCTAATGGTTCTGTGTATTCTACTTCATGGATACTTGACTCAGGGGCTAGTTCCCACATTTGTGTTTTGAACCAAGGTCTAGAACGAAGTAGGAAGCTTCGAGCCGGCGACGTCTTGATCAAGTAGGTAGTGGACATAGTGTACCAGCTACACACATGGGATCAAAGACCTTAGTCTTATCGTCATTACATCGTTTCGAACTTCCCGACGTTTTGGTTATACCCAAGGGGCTTAAAAACATTATTTCGATTCCTGTTTTGAGCAGACTGGGTTATGAATTTCGATTCATTGATAATGTTTGCCATATTTATTTTAGAAATGAAAATGTTGGAAGTGCGACGTTAATAAATGGTTTATATTACGTCAACTTAAAAGACAATGTTAAAGCTGTAAATGCAATCACCAAATCATCGACTGGGTCGAACGATCGATACATGTGGCACTTACGACTAGGTCACACAGCAGAAGCGAAGATTGAACAGATGGAAAAGGATGGTCTGATTAGCATAGCGTGAACAGGCCCGATTTCTACCTGTCAGTCTTGCATCTTAGGAAAAATGACCAAGTCGCCCTTCACAGGTACTTTCACTAGGGCCACGGAAGTGTTGGGTTTGATCCACACTGACGTATGCGGACCATTTAAAGTAACGGCCCGAGGTAATTGCCGCTACTTCATAACGTTCACGGACGATTTCTCCCGCTACGGGAATGTTTATTTGATGAGACAAAAGTCCGAAGCTCGTGAAATGTTCAAAGATTATAAAGCATTAGTGGAGAAGCAAGCTGGCAAGTTCAGCCGTTCGGTTAGATCGAGGCGGTGAATATATGAGCCTTGAGTTTGATGCATTTCTTAGAGAAAATGGCATCATCATACAGTTTTCCCCGCCAGGCACGCTGTAATTGAATGGCGTAGCCGAACAAAGAATTCGAACTCTTTTAGATATGGTTCGGTCAATGATGAGTTACACAGGTCTCCCCATTTCGTTACGGGGATATGCCTTAGAAACAGCGGCTTATATCCTTAACAAGACACCTACCCGCTCTGTCGACAAGATTCCTTACGAGGCTTGGCATAATCGTAAGGCGCATCTGAATCACATCAGGGTCTGGGGTTGCCCCGCCTTTGTGAAAAAGTTGATGGCAGATAAGCTTGAATCAAGATCATTAATGGCAATATTCGTCGGATATCCCGAGGACTTAATGGGGTATTGCTTCTTCGTCCCAGATGATCACAGGGTGTTCGTCACTTTACGCGCTACTTTCTTGGAGGAAGAATTCGTAGGCAAAGGCGGTAAAGGATGAGAAATAACTCTAAGAGAGTTAGAGACGAATCGAATCCTATTTCAGAGTCGTTGAACGACGTTCCAGAAAACCCGGCTCAGTCGCAATTGCATAGGTCAAGTAGGATATCTTATATGCCTGACAGATATGGTATGGTACACGTCGAGCATGGGGATGCTGCGACTGAGGGATGCGTCGGGGATGATCCCGTCACCTACAACCAGGCAATTGCTGGTACAGACTCCCTCAAGTGGCTTGAGGCTATGCAGGCCGAAATGGACTCGATGCACACAAACGAGGTTTGGACTCTTGTAGACCTGCCTAATGGTTTTAGACCAATTGGCAATAAATGGATCTACAAGAAAAAGATTGGATCTGATGGACAGGTGGAGACGCACAAAGTTAGGCTTGTAGCGAAAGGGTATAGTCAGAAAGAGGGAATTGACTATGAGGAAAACCTTCTCACCTGTCGCAATGATAAAGTCCATTCGAATCATGCTTGCGATAGCAGCACACTACGACTATGAGATCTTGCAGATGGACGTAAAGACCGCTTTCCTGAAGGAATTCCTCCAGGAGGAAATCTATATGGAGCAGCCCAAGGGTTTTACGTCAGAAGCAGATGCTCGAAAAGTGTGCAAACTGAATCGGTCCATTTATGGGCTGAAACGGGCTTCAAGGAGTTGAAATCTTCGGTTCGATGAAGTAGTTAAGAACTACGGATTCATAAAGAATGAAGATGAGCCCTGTGTTCACAGAAAGGCCAGTGGGAGTAGGGTGTCGTTTCTAGTATTGTACGTAGATGATATCCTTTTGATAGGAAATGACATCGGGATGCTCTCGGAGATTAAAGTTTGGCTTTCAAACTAATTCTCTATGAAAGACCTCGGAGAAGCGACCTATATTCTAGGAATTCGCCTATTTAGAGATTGGTCGAGAAGGTCAATAGGCTTGTCCCAGGCCCTTTACTTAGATAAAGTCCTTAAAAGGTTTAAAATGGACGAGTCTAAAAAAGGGTTCCTACCTATGAGGCATGGGATTCATCTCTCAAAGGCTATGTCTCCTCAGAATGAGGTACAAAGACAAGAGATGAGTGGAGTCCCCTATACTTCAGCTGTGGGTAGCCTGATGTACGCGATGTTTTGCACACGACCAGACACAGCGTACGCTGTGGGCGTATTAAGTACGTTTCCGACTAATCCTGGTAAGGAACATTGGGCGGCAGTAAAGACAATTCTGAAGTACCTTAGACGGACTAAGGACTTGATACTGATTTATGGCTCAGAAGAATTGGAAGTAGATGGATAATACTGATTCGAACTTCCAATCAGATGTGGATGACCGAAAGTCTACTTCGGGTTTTGTCTTTACGCTCAATGGTGGGGCAGTGTCTTGGAAACGTTCCAAGCAAAGCACGAATGCAGATTCCACCACTGAGGCAGAGTATATCGCAGCTTCAGAAGCTGCCAAGGAGGGTGTTTGGATACGCAAGTTTCTGGAGGAACTACAGGTGGTACCTAGCATCGTGGACCGCCCACTGCCATTGTGGTGCGACAACAGTGGGGCTATTGCACAAGCTAAGGAACCACGTGCACAGTAAATCCAAACACATAGAGAGAAAATACCACCTGCTGCATGGGTTTGTTGAAAATGGCTCAATAGCCATGCAGAAAATTGCCTCTGTAGAGAATGCAGCGGACTCGCTCACGAAGCCACTACCAAAGGCAGTGCTTGATCGACACCTCGATAGAATGGGGTTGAGATATGATAACACGTGGCATTAGTGCAAGTGGGAGGTTGTTGAGCTATATGCCCTAGATGCCGTACGAGGACTGGGAGTACGAGGGCAATTTGCTAATGTGTAGTGTTTAGTGATATAATTTGATTACTTCTACTAATGGAATGACTTAATTTATCATTAATTAATTACTGGATGAATAAATTAAAAGGCAAATTATTAATTAGTCTAAAGATTTCACCTTGCAGTCTGGGTGGATAAGACAAATTAATAAAACCCAAATATTGGCACCAGAAAGCTTAGATACTGCAATATTAAAATAGTCCACAAGTCTAAGTCTCCAGTAGGGTGACTGGAATGACACGTACGACTTGTTTGTCGCGGGTCCAATATGGTTGTGCCAACCGTTCACTTGGGAAGTGGGAGCCCATGACAATGATACAAGATGAATCAGAGGATTATCTGTATTTGGACACTGACTCGTAATTGAACGATCGCACGCTTGGATTGTCCTTGATCGAACTATTGATTGTAGTAGTATGCGTGAACCTTAGACCGAAAGGGTTAACTTGGGGTTGATCTTGAGGTCTTGACTTGTCACTAGTTTGCTAGGCTCGTCTCGCCGGTGGCATCGGTCAGCGGCGAAATGCGGTCTTGACTTTTCGATGTGATTGCCAATTGAACTTAAGAGCGGGATTTACGGTCTCGATTAAATTCAAGGTTAACGTCCTATGGCAAGTTTAATGTGCGAGAATTATCCAATTCTCTGTCCAGAGCATATAACTGACTCATTATAGTCGTGGAGTGCACTTTCGGAACTTTCACCGACATAAACGACATAGAGTCGAGTTCTGTAAGTTTGACTATGCGTGACTTTCACTCGACCGGGACAAACTTAAAGGGTTTATACGTATGACGAAAATCTACAGTCGGTTCGTGGATTATGATTAGATCAAATTCGTACTCAACTTGGGATCTGTTCGGTACCACGGGGCTGGTTAGGTGAATATCGAACTCCTAGATACCTCATGGGCCGGTTGAGATGAACCAAAAGAGTCGGGCTTGAAAAGGGCAACCGATACAACATCGTCATCAGAGAGAGAGACAAGGCTAGGTCCTAGATTGTGACATTAGGGTTTGGGGCTTGGCCAAAGCCTTGATCGGCCGAAAATACTAAGTTTGACTAGTGAGGGGTAAAATGGTCTTTTCACCTCACGATATATTTTTGAAATAAAATATTTGATATTGAATATTTAGTATATGATTTAAATTAGATTTAGATCTAATTTATTTTCTTAGAGAAATAAATTAGATAATGTATATCGGATATATATAAGTTTCGAATTTTTATTAGATAAAATTTCAAAAATTATTAAATATATTTATATTGGATATTATATATTTAGAATAAACTAAATAATTTTAATTAATTAAGGTATTGGATATTTAATTAATTAAATATAAAGTTTGAATTTTGAATTCATTACTTGGTAAAACGAAGACTTGGTAAAAGGGGAGGTTTGAGGATTTTTCTCCACCCACCTTAACCTATTTTTGGCTAATCCTAAGAGGTATAAAGAAGGATTTTCGAGATCCTAAAGTTGGTGGAAGCTAAATTTTCGAAATACAAGCAATAGAGAGCAAAAAAACTAAGAGTTTTCTCCTCTCACCACTTTCTCTCTCGCACTCTCTCTCTCGGGGGCAGCAAACAGTTCGTTCTTGGCCTAGCCGCGCATGCAAGAACAGCCGCGACGTTAGTAAGGTGCCGGCGTGACGATCTTGTGCAAAGAAGGCGTCCCGTTCGTGTGCTTTTGGCGTAGGAGAGGGGCACTACGCCTCGGGGATTCGAAGGATTCGAAGCTAGCCATCATTAAGAGATTTCAACAAGGTATCATGGCTGATCTCTTATCTCTTTATGTCAATATTTTCTCGTGTTTGTAGCCGAGCGATCTTGGATAGACGGGAAACCCCGTAAGATTTTAAAATTCCGCCGTTCTAGGAACGTGGTCCAGGGACCCTCGAGGATTCCTAACAGAAATGCCAGGGACCGTCCGGATCGACACGCCATGGGAGAACATCAGAATAGAAATCCCATTCCTTGAAGAAATTCGAGAGCAAATTTGGAGGTCACCGGACAAGGTCAAGAAGCCGAATGAGTTCAAGCTAAGAGGGATCTCCCACTGGGATCAGCAAAAGAGAATGACATATCTCTGGATGCTGACTCAGCTTGGACCTGACATGAGACTGGGAATGACTAAAGCACAAGTCAAGAGCCACTATAAGAGTCTATCTCCCATATATCAGCTCCCCAGCGTCTTCTGTGCCAAAGGAGGACTTCCAACACCGTACTACGCAATCTAGCGGGTAGACAGGACTCGAGAAGAATTGAGCGCGAGCGACCTACCGTATCTCCCTGCCGAGGAGGTGTACAACCTCTACCAGCTGTATGTGAAGAAATACAAAGGTCCTCAAGGCTTCATCAAGAAAGAGGGACTCGAGGGACTCTATCGGTACATAATACGCCAAGTCAAGTACTTCGCCGCGCACGACCTTCAGATGGCTCTGGAGAGCACCATGAAGAAGGTCAACATGACCGCACCGCTCAACAAGGTACCTGAGATCGAAGGGCTTCCCAACAATTACGTGCACATCAGCTCAGTCCTAGGCATCACCTACCACAATACATTGCCAAGAAGGCAAGGCTGATGTTGAAGACCGAAGTACACAAATTTTTTGATGGGACGCTCAAGGTCATCAGGCAAAACATCGGTTGGAAGAAATCAACAGAGAGACAATGCCGAGGATCCATAGGTACGTGAGAGAACAGTTGTAACCCCCGTGAAAATTGATATGGGATTAGTGAATAATTTTTTTGTAAGGTCTGAAAATAATGAAGTTAATTTTAGAACAAAACCGATTTTCGGGATTAAGTCGAAAATAATAATTAAGTCCGGGATTTGAATAAAATAACATGGGCCAAAACTTAAGAAGCCCAAGAAAGAAAATAGAGACTAAAATATGTAGGGAGACCTAAATAATACAGAGCCCAAATAAGTTAGGGAAGGCCCAACTTAGAGTAATGAATTTATAAAAGAAAATGGCTCAACGGGTGAAAGGGTCGAAAGTTTTAATAGCCCAATGAAATGATGATTTAGGAAAGCCACGTCGAGGTGAATGTTTTTTGTACCTACTTGCTTGGCAAAAATAAGTATATAATTAGAAAAAAAAAAACTAAAAAGAAATAAAAAATAAAACAAAATAAAAAAACAAACGTAGGTGCTAGATCATTTTACCCACCTTGAGATGAGAGTTATTATTGAAAATATACATTAAAGAAAAGCCAAATGGAAAACTATGGTTACCTACTCCACTTGCTTATCTTTCTCATATGACCCAAGACATTGATATATATCGTATATGTTCATTACGTAAAAATCATCAAAAAGAAAACACAAGAAAATGGACAAACTTTACTTACTCCATGGGCTAAGATTCGCCACTTAGCTACTTGTTCAATCACATAAGTTTTATTATATATTCCATTAGCATGTATATTACTAATTAATCATATCCAAGAGATAAGGATTGTTATTGAAAACAATAAAATAATAAGATAATTGTAGAAGCTTCCCACGAAACATTCATCATTCTACTCTTTGTCTGTTTGATCAATTATTATATATATATATATATATTTTACTTAAAGCTAAGGTAAAACACGTTAGTTTAATGTCTAATCAATATCAAAAGTCGAAGACGTCATATATATCTAACAAATACACTTTAAAGGGTAGCTTAAGAAATGAAAAGAACTGTGAGCTGAAATACAAAAATAAGTAGAGCGAAAACCTAGTGGAAGGAGTACGAAAGCCATAGCAAGTGCAAAGGAGAAGTCTTAGCAAGCTTAAGACCTTATCAAAATCCTAAGTGGGCGTAAAGGTAGACAACTTTATCTATAATACTTGAACTAATTAAGTTTTATGTATCTTCAATGGTATACACTTTACGTGATACTAAATGTAGGTGACTTAATGTTTAGTATAAATCCTAGGAAGTTTCGAAACCTAATATGTTTAATATGTTTCCTCAATCCGTATAGGTCTTTAATGATTTTATGCTAGCATAAGAGTATATGTTTCGTATTTAGGTGATTTATATGAGATTAATATAAGGGTTTTGTGTCTGATCTAGGTTCTCGACTTGAGTAGGAATGTGAATCTTTATGGCATTAAAGATTTTAAGTGGGTCTTGGAACTTAGATCGGTACTTGATTATCTAGAATAAACTTTCGAGCAAAGTTTATTCATAAGTTAAATGTGGTACGTGTGTTGAAGTTTTCAATAATAGAGTAATGGTTAGAATAATTAAAGGTTAGAGGTATAGTATAATTTTAGTGGTTTGGGTGGATGTGTAGGTACATGATTGATTTATGAGACGATAAAAATAAAAGAGATGGTTTTCAATCTCTGCAGGAATTCTTTTCGGCATCACAGAGTTTTGATATTTGTGTACTTTGATACTTAAGATTATTTCATGAGCTAAGATTTTTTTGTAACCATTGAGAAGTTTTGGTAATCTCATAATTTTCATCTATTAGTAGCCTTGGGGTCTGAGTCGTTAGTATAGTTATTGAATGTTGAGTGGTTTACGTGAATTGTTAAATGGTTATCCTATATATAATATAAAGTTTCCGATATTGAATTGTTTAACCGTTGAAAGATTTCGTTCAGCATTTTAGGATTTTTGGTATTTAAAGGGTTTTTGGTATTTAGGGTTTGAGAAATTCTAGATTTACGTGATTTAGCATGTATACTTATATGATAATATTTTCATGCTCAGAGGTTCGAAGCGTAGAGAATTTCCCAGATTTCTTGACTAATTTTATCTGGAGGACAGGTAGGTGAAACTCGCCTACAGCATGTAAACGTTATGTGAATTATTATGTGATATTATGTGATTATGTGCTATTATGTGATTATGTGCTTTGATGAATATATGTTTACATGAATTTTAATTATTTTTTTATGTGGGTTGTGCATACATTGTCATATGCATTTCACGTTCGCATGATGAGAGAATTGACTGTGGTAACACGGTAACACTATATAGTGTCGATGAGTGGAGTAAAGTGATCGATGTTGATTGTCAGGCTACGATTCGATGAAGCGCTTGCGGTTGAGACCGAGATAGGGCCGCTTGTCACTATTTTAGGTGCGGTTGAGACCGAGATGGGGCCGCTACCATTTGCCATTGTTATAGTTACGGTTGAGACCGAGATGGGACCGTACTATCATGGCATTATATGACATTTATGCGTGGATTCCAAGTCTGGTCTAGGGCCCTGTTTATAGTTGAGAGTTGATGTAGGAACGAGCGTATGCTCGAGAGATGTCGAGCGTGCATTTGCAAGGTGTCAGGTTTGGATGTGAGAGCATTTGCATTCATGCATGTTTCAGCTACTGGGCAAGGAGCTCAGTTTACGTGTTGTAGGTACATACGAGTTCGGCGTTGATACGCGATGCGACAAAGCGGGCTGATGGGGGTGAGTCCACGGACTTTTGAGGGCAGGGCGGTACATGAATGTGACCTGTGGAGTGATGAGAGGATTTTTAATATTTTAATATGTTAGTGCTACGGTTTCTGTAAATATACAACTATGTAGACGCTGTTTAATGTATTATATTTTATCTTAGGAAAAAGTTTTTATTAGACGGGTCTTTCGCGACTTACGTTGCGAAAATCCGCCATAATTACTATTAGAAAATGAGGGTCGTTTCAGGTGGTATCAGAGCGCCAGGTTATAGGTTCTGTAGACTGTCCATGTACAGCCGCTCAAAAGCCTGGAGGATCATCCTATGCCTGTAAGTTTAATACGTAATTATGTGATTTACGATTTTCTGATATATGCTTTACATGAATATTTGGGTGATTTTATGTGCTCCTTGGTGTGTTCGAAAGTTAGAGATTTCGTACTTTTACACTTAGATTGGTAGGAGAATCTCGGTTAAATTAAAGTAGGGAGATAAAGTTGGACCTTTGATCGAATTTGGGGTTGCTTTAAAATTCGGGTAAAAATTCGAGTCAATTTGGAAATTCGGCGAAATTTAAATTTTGGGTTTTTTTAAACATTTGGGCTTTGTCAATTTGGGCTTGACCGAATTGGACCAAGCTGAAATTCGGGAAGTTAAAATAAATAAACGGTGAAATAAAGAGAGTCGAACGATATAAAATTTTTAAAAGTCGGCTTGTATGTAATTTTGAAAATGAGACGAGGACATAGAGAAAACGTGGGTTAATTGTAGAAATTTAGGAAGTGAGACGAGGACGTAGAGAAAACATGATAGAGTCGATGCATAACGATTACATAACTGAATCATGTTACAACTGGAATACATAAAAAAAACATAGAAACATCGACGATGTTCGGGAAGTTCTGTCGGCGTCTTCTTCCAATATGCCCGACGCGGCTTCCCATGACTTAACCTTTCACAAATTAAACGCAAGTGCAATGAGTGGCAACCCACATCACAAAAATAGCGATTGCAGCGAAGAGCAATCCCAAAAGAAGGAATAGCTCAAATTTAAGCTTTTCGACGCAGGAAGAAAATCACATTGGACTTTCATCACAAAAATCCAATCCAAAATCTCGAAGAAAGATGTTGATATCCATTACGACAAAGAAATTGTGCTCACTTTTAAAACAAATGCCGTAAGTACATTCATAGCTTAGACTACGCTGTTGCATCAACAAAAAGTACGGCGAGCTAAAGCACAAACACGACTGATTTTCAGCCTATGTCCATGGATCAACCGAGCTTCCTTACTTATTGATCACAACACATAAGTTACAGATCTCTATCCCTTCTACAACTCCTATGTTTTCACCTCACGGTGATTTTCACTCTATAAGGAGTTACATTCTCGAAAAAGTGAACTGGGAAATTTGACAAACCAGATTTCATGCTTTAGTGAGAGTTCGTGATCTATCTTCACCGTACATTTTATTCGATCGAACACTCCATAAGTCACCACGTGATCTTACATTCCGCGTGTTAGAGCAAGAATCGCAAGCGACTCTGTAAGTGAAATAGCACCTTCATTATCCTCCGTCCGATCTTTGATCCGACGCTCATAATTCACTAACCTATTCATGCACTTCCTAAGCATCTAGCCATTGACCTCATCGCGTGATATCCTACGAACATAATTAAATCTTTAGTCTTCAAATCCTAGCCATTTGATCGCGCGCCATCTTAGATTCAACGGCAGCTGTTTATCGTGCCAATAACGGTGAAGAAAGCCAGACTTAACTTATGAAGAACGTTCCAATTAAGTGGATAGAAGCATGTGAAGAAAGCTTCCAAGAGTTGAAGAAAAGACTGCCACAACAACTCCTGTTCTTGCAATTTCCACTAATACCAACGGATTTAGTTATACAGTGATGCCTCGAAAAATGGCTTGGGGTGCGTGTTGATGCATAACGGGAAGGTAATTGTGTATATATGCCTCCCAACAGCTCAAACCGTAGGAAAAGAATTACCCCACACACGATTTGGAACTCGCGGCCGTTGTGTTTGCCTTGAAAATATGGCGACATTATCTATACAGAGAACGATGCGAGATTTTTCACAGATCATAAAAGCCTAAAGTACTCTTCACGCAGAAGGAGTTAAACATGAGGCAAAGACGTTGGCTGAAGTTAGTAAAAGACTACGACTGTGTGATAAATTATCACCCAGGCAAAGTGAACGTGGTTATAGATGCTTTGAGCCGTAAATCAGTGAATACGAACCTGTGCCAACTCGCAGTGAAAATAATCAACTTTGGAGAGATCGAAACAAAGCTGGCAATGTTGATTTTAAAAATCAACGCTGATAGAACGAATCATTGAGGCACAAAATGAAGACGAACTATATCTAAGATCCAGGCGGAACAAGACGTGAATGTTCCGTCGGAGTTCGAATTTCGAGACAACGTAACTTATAATTCCGAGGTTGTCTATATGTGCCACCCAATGAAGAGATTCGTCGAACTATGATAAGGGAGGCGCATACGAGAATCAACTCGATACATCCCGGGGTAACAAAAATGTATCGGGATTTACGAATAAATTATTGGTGGCTAAGAATGAAGAAAGATGTAGCTGCCTTTGTACAATGGTGCTTGACCAGCCAACAAATTAAGGCAAAATATCTAAGGCCTGCGGGAATGTTACAACCGTTGATAATTCCCGAGTGAAAGTGGGACCATATCACCATGGAATTCGTCGTTGGGTTACCAAAAACTGTAAAGGGCCATGATGCAATCTGGGTGATCGTCGACAGATTGACTAAATCAACCCATTTCTTGCCAATCAATCAAACCAATACCATGTAGAAGTATACAGAGTTGTACATAAAAAAAATATATATATATATATATATATATTGTGAGCCTCCATGGAATCCCGATTTCAATTGTCTCAGATCGGGATTCGAGGTTTGTGTCCCAATTCTGGGTGAGCTTACGAAAGGCCATGGGGATGAAATACTGTCCTGCAGTACGACATATCACCCTCAGACAGACAGACAATCTGGGAGAACAATCCAGACGCTCGTAGATATGTTGAGAGCGTGCATTCTGGATATCAAAGGAAGTGAGTCCAAGACATAATGGACCTTTCACAATTGTGAAACGAGTTGGAGAAGTGGCATACCAACTAGAATTGCCCACATCGCTCGACAAGTCCATAGCGATTTCCTTGTATCTACATTACGAAAGTACGTCCCAGACTCGAGCCATGTAGTGCAAGACGAATTACTTCATCAATAATTGAAGTCGGACTTGAGCTATCAAGAAAGGCCGGTGGAAATTTTGATGTACGAGGTGAAACGCCAAGTCAAGTCAAGTACATCGCCACACACGACCTTCAGACGGCTCTGGAGAGCACCATGAAGAAGGTCAACATGACCGCACCGCTCAACAATGTACCTGAGATCGAAGGGCTTCCCAACAATTACTTTCACATCAGCTCAGTCCTAGGCATCACCTACCACAATCCAATTGCCAAGAAGGCAAGGCTGATGTTGAAGACCGAAGTACACAAATTTTGTGATGGGACGCTCAAGGTCATCAGGCAAAACATTGGTTGGAAGAAATCAACAGAGAGACAATGCTGAGGATCCATAGGTACGTGAGAGAACAGCTGTAACACCCGTGAAAATTAATATGGGATTAGTGAATAATTATTTTGTTAGGTCTGAAAATAATGAAGTTAATTTTAGAACAAAACCGATTTTCGGGATTAAGTCGAAATAATAATTAAGTCCGGGATTTGAATAAAATAACATGGGCCAAAACTTAAGAAGCCCAAGAAAGAATATAGAGACTAAAATATGTAGGGAGGCCTAAATAAAAGAGAGCCCAAATAAGTTAGGGAAGGCCCAACTTAGAGTAATGAATTTATAAAAGAAAAGGGCTCAATGGTTGAAAGGGTCGAAAGTTTTAATAGCCCAATGAAATGATGATTTAGGAAAACCACGTCGAGGTGAATGTATTTTGTACCTACTTGCTTGGCAAAAATAAGTATATAATTAGAAAAAAAAATAAAAAGAAATAATAAAAAAAACAAACAAACTTAGGTGCTAGATCATTTTACCCACCTTGAGATGAGAGTTATTATTGAAAATATACATTAAAGAAAAGCCAAATGGAAAAAGATGGTTACCTACTCCACTTGCTTATCTTTCTCATATGACCCAAGACATTGATATATATCATATATGTTCATCACGTAAAAATCATCAAAAAGAAAACACAAGAAAAGGGACAAACTTTACTTACTCCATGGGCTAAGATTCGCCACTTAGCTACTTGTTCAATCACATAAGTTTTATTATATATTCCATTAGCATGTATATTACTGATTAATCATATCCAAGAGATAAGGATTGTTATTGAGAACAATATAATAATAAGATAATTGTAGAAGCTTCCCACGAAACATTCATCATTCTACTCTTTGTCTGTTTGATCAATTATTATATATATATATATTACTTAAAGCTAAGGTAAAACACGTTAGTTTAATGTCTAATCAATATCAAAAGTCGAAGACCTCATATATATCTAACAAATACACTTTAAAGGGTAGCTTAAGAAATGAAAAGAACTGTGAGCTGAAATACAAAATAAGTAGAGAGAAAACCTAGTGGAAGGAGTACGAAAGCCATAGCAAGTGCAAAGGAGAAGTCTTAGCAAGCTTAAGACCTTATCAAAATCCAAAGTGGGCGTAAAGGTAGACAATTTTATCTATAATACTTGAATTAATTAAGTTTTATGTATCTTCAATGGTATACACTTTACCTGATACTATATGCAGGTGACTTAAGGTTTAGTATAAATCCTAGGAAGTTTCGAAACCTAATATGTTTAATATGTTTCCTCAATTCGTATAGGTCTTTAATGATTTTATGCTACGAATAAGAGTATATGTTTCGTATTTGTGTGATTTATATGAGTTTAATATAAGGGTTTTGTGTCTGATATAGGTTCTCGACTTGAGTAGGAATGTGAATCCTTATGGCATTAAAGATTTTAAGTGGGTCTTGGACCTTAGATCGGTACTTGATTATCTAGAATTTCGTATGTTAAATGTGGTACGTGTTGAGGTTTTTTTTTTTTTTTTTGAGTGACAGTCACTAAAATAGCACAAGAGAGAAAAAATGTACATGTAAGACGTGCAGATGCACACACCAACCGGTAACATGCTACCAGCTCACAACGAAGAAAAAGAAAACACAATCCAACCCCAAACTAAGGCCTACCAAGCGATGCGCCAAACTGGACGCATAGCTCGCAACTGAAGCTCGTACTTGTGCGAAAGGGTGGAGAGGCGCACACCAAGTAAAGTCTCAATGTCGGAAACGATAAGGGCAGGTGTACGTCGTCTTCCCTCGTGCCACCTCCGATTGCGCTCGAACCAGATATGGTAAATCAATGAGGCTATAGCATGCCGTGGGCCCATCGAAGCTAAGTGTTGTCCCCTCCATCTCCTAGCCGCCCATCGAATCACCTCCAGCCAGTTGGCATATGGCCAGCCGACCCGCATGTGGGCACAAAGTAATCGAAGGCAAGCCCTAGAGAAGGAGCAATCAGAGAATAGGTGTTGCGTTGTCTCCACAGTTTGCTCGTCGCAGAGTAGGCAGGTAGTGTTCCCTGCCGCAACTGCCACCCATGCCTTGTCCTTCGTAGCCAACCTATCCCGAATCGCAAGCCAAACTATGAATCATGTCGAGGGATGGAGATCGGACCTCCAAGTAAAGTACTCCATGGAACCCGCTGGCGTCGCACCCTCAAACTCTCCCTGGCCGAGCGGGTTGTAAGACGTCCATCTCCTATCGCGAGCCAGCGAACCTCATCTTCTTCCTCTGGACGAACAGTTGGAAGCATAGGTGATATCTCCATGAACTCAACCGAAGTTTGGGCCGGCCAGTGCCACCCCTCCCCATTTATGACAGCGCTTACTCTTGAGTCCAGGGGAAGACCCATCACCATAGGCCCGCGTGGGAAACGGTCCACCAAAGGACCCGGGAGCAGCCATGGGTCCATCCAGAGGCATGTGCGATCTCCCGTGTGTTGAAGTTTTCAATAATAGAGTAATGGTTAGAATAATTAAAGTTTAGAGGTATAGTATAATTTTAGTGGTTTGGGTGGATGTGTAGGTACATGATTGATTTATGAGACCATAAAAATAAAAGAGATGGTTTTCAATCTCTGTAGGACTTCTTTTCGGCATCACAGAGTTTAGATATTTGTGTACTTTGATACGTAAGATTATTTCATGAGTTAGGATTTTTTTGTAACCATTGAGAAGTTTGGGTAATCTCATAATTTTCATCTATTAGTAGCCTTGGGGTCTGAGTCGTTAATATAGTTATTGAATGTTGAGTGGTTTCCGTGAATTGTTAAATGGTTATCCTATATATAATATAAAGTTTCCGATATTGAATTGTTTAACGGTTGAAAGATTTCGTTCAGCTTTCTCGGATTTTTGGTATTTCTAGGGTTTTTGGTATTTAGGGTTTGAGAACTTCTAGATTTACGTGATTAGCATGTATACTTATATGATAATATTTTCATGCTCAGAGGTTCGAAGCGTAGAGAATTTCCTAGATTTCTTGACTAATTTTATCTGGAGGAGAGGTAGGTGAAACTCACCTACAGCACGTAAACGTTATGTGAATTATTATGTGATATTATGTGATTATGTGCTTTGATGACTATATGTTTACATGAATTTTAATTATTTTTTTATGTGGGTTATGCATACATTGTCATATGCATTTCACGTTCGCATGATGAGAGAATTGACTGTGGTAACACGGTAACACTCTATAGTGTCGATGAGTGGAGTAAAGTGATCGATGTTGATTTTCACGCTACGTTCGATGAAGCGCTTGCGGTTGAGACCGAGATGGGGCCGCTTGTCACTATTTTAGGTGCGGTTGAGACCGAGATGGGGCCACTACCATTTGCCATTGTTATAGTTACTATTGAGACCGAGATGGGACCGTACTATCATGGCATTATATGATATTTATGCGTGGATTCCGAGTCTGGTCTAGGGCCCTGTTTATAGCTGAGAGTTGATGTAGGAACGAGCGTATGCTCGAGAGATGTCGAGCGTGCATTTGTGAGGTGTCAGGTTTGGGATGTGAGAGCATTTGCATTCATGCATGTTTCACCTACTGGGCAAGGAGCTCAGTTTACGTGTTGTAGGTACATACGAGTCCGGCGTTGATACGCGATGGACAAAGCGGGCTGATGGCGGTGACTCCACGAACTTTTGAGGGCAGGGCGGTACATGGATGTGACCTGTGAGTGATGTTAGGATTTTTAGTATTTTAATATTTTAGTGCTACGGTTTGTGTAAATATACAACTATGTAGACGCTGTTTAATATATTATATTTTATCTTAGGAAAAAGTTTTTATTAGGCGGGTCTTCCGCGACTTACGTTGCGAAAATCCGCCATAATTACTATTAGAAAATGAATGTCGTTTCAACAGCCTTTCCTAATGGAACTATTTGATGATATTGAGGAGCGACTGGAGCTGTGGAACACACTCAGGTATTTCGAGCATGCGCTGGGCTTGCGCAGATCGTATTATGCCCGACGAAGACATACAACGCGGAAGAGGAATCAAGTACAAAGGGGGAGAATGTAGGACATCAATTTAATTGTGCTATGATTTAAATAGCTGTCTTCGTAGATTGGGGCTTTATGGTAATAGTCCTAATTTTAGGACTTAGTTTGTTATTTATACCAAGTATGTATGTTATTTATTAATAGAGAATGTAATTGATCCCAATTAGAAAACATTCTCTCACTACAAAGTTTCTCTCTCGAGTCAAAGAAAAGTTTTCGATCGTTCTTCGATTTACATAATTCTAATCGATTACCTTAGAATTCAAGTCTAGGATCATTGAGTTGATAATAAGACCTAACAATAGTACCTAGCTAACCCCAAGAAACTGTGGATTTTGGTCACGTTCTTCGGATGATCCCAATCCACTATAGCTTGAATTTTAGCGGGGTCTACAAAGATTCCATCTTTGGATATACGATGACCTAGAAAGCTTATTTCGCGAAGCCAGAATTCACAGTTCGAAAAGTTTGCTCAAAGACGATGTTCTCGAAGAGTCTCTAGTACCACTCTAAGATGCTGAGCATGCTCATCGTCAGATATGGAGTATATAAGTATGTCATCCATAAAGAAGATAACAAACTTATCTATGTATGGGCGAAAAATTCGATTCATGAGATCCATGAAAGCTGCAGGAGCATTTGTAAGTCCAAAAGGCATAACACAAAACTCGTAATGCCCATATCTGGTTCGCAAAGTAGACTTAGGGATATCAACTTCCCTAATCCTAAGCTGATGATAACCAGATCGCAAATCTATTTTGGAGAAAACCGTGGCTCCTTGTAACTGATCCAACAAGTCATCAATCCTAGGAAGAGGATATTTGTTTTTTATTGTGACTATTTAATTGACGATAGTCGATGCATAGACGAAACGTCCCATGCTTTTTCTTCACGAATAGAATAGGAGCACCCCATGGGAATGTGCTAGGTCGAATGAAGCCCTTGTCTAGTAATTCCTCTAGTTGTGCTTTGAGTTCTTTAAGCTCCACTGGAGACATCCGGTATGGAGGTATTGATATCGGAGTAGTATCTGGAAGAGTATCAATGACGAAATCAACTTCTTGAGTAGGTGGTTGTCCTGGTAAATCCTCGGGAAATGCATCAGAGAATTCTCTCACCGGAATATTGCCTATCATGGTTGTAGAACGAGAACTATCAATGATCGAAGCGAAGAATGCCTCATATCCTTTATGTATTAATTTATGGGTCGAAAGCAGCGAGATGATGGCAAGTGGTGTAGGTTGACGTTCACCTTCAAAACTAGCTCTGGAAGTCCAGGTCTACGAAAATTGACGAGTTTCGCTCGACAATAAAGAACTGCGTGATGGTTAGATAACCAATCCATGCAAAGAATGACATCTAGATCGATCAGTGGCAAAGGTACCAAGTCGGCTTCTAAGGTAGATTTTGTAATCAAAATGGGACAGCCTTTGAACACAGAGACTCGAGCAATTCGTTCCCCAAGCAGAGTATGAATTACAATCACATGTGATAAAAGAGTAGCACGATGAGGAAGGCTGGTTGTAAGACTGTCCCGAATGTAAGATCGATCTGAACCTAGATCGATAATAATGAGATCGGATGATCTCCAATATACTTGGCCTAGAGAGCAAACGATATATGGGCCAAGATATGAGACATTAGGAGAATAACAACAAAAATCCTAACTCACGGTAACAAACCATAGGACAAAATGGGAATTCGAGACGTAAAACTTCCATAATATTCTAAATCGAGTTAATGTTACCTGTCACAACCTTCGGATCTGAGCGAGCTTCTTCCTGAGTCATATGAAACACCCGAGTTTGGTTTCTTTCTTGCGTAGTCGGTCGGGTATTTTGGCCACCTATATTACCTCGCATTCCCGGCTGAGTACTCTCATATATGGGATAAGGTGAGGGCTGAACTGCCTTTCCACAAGAATAAGTAGATTTATACCCACTAGTTCCGACAAAATTGGGGATAACTAGATCTAATATGACCCGATTGTCGAATGGAAACAAACTTGGGGAGCTGTACAAAATCCTTCATGGTATTTTTAATAGTTTCGGCACCTCTTATCCCATCTAACAGACTCCGACGATACACTCCCACCCATCTTTGACTTCTCACGAGGATGAGAAGAACCGGTACTCATAGGCAAATTACGTAAAGATCCAAAACATCTACTCTTCTTCGATATATTTCTTGAAAATGTGTCCCCTTCCCTCTGCTTTCGAGATCGCTCGGCCAACTTCTGTCTTGCTTGGATTAACTTCAACTCTCAATGCTTCTTCAACGAGTTCTTCAAGGCTCGCGTATTTATCTCCCGAATTCAAGTGGTCGCGAATATTGATGTTGAGGTCGTCTTCAAATCTTTTGCACAAGTCTTTCGTCGTATACGATTCTGGAGCAAACTCGCATAATCGATTCTCGTATTGGACGACCGTCATGTTGCCTTGATAAACGCTGAAGAACTCTTTCCTTTTCTGATCTCTACTATACTGTGAAAAGTATCGCTCACTGAATTTCTCGACGAAGATAGGCCAAGTAATAATTTCAGAATATGTTTCCTTAGGATTTTGCCACCATCGATGCGCGTCCTTGCCCAGGAGTTTGTCGCAATGACCACCCGATGGCACTCGTCGATCATCAAGGTATCGAACGTGTCTATGACTTCCTTTAGCCATGCCCCAGCTTCTGTAGCATTCCTTACGCCATCAAACGTCAGGGTTCCCATATCAACTACTGCTTTCACCAAATTGAACGCAGCGAATGCTCCTAGGATTTGAACCACCAGATGTCATGTCTGGATTAGGAACAGGAAAACTCGATGAAGGCAAAATTGGTTCAGTGTGAGGAAGGTTATGAACACCCGTGTGGTGCACGGACGGCATATTATGACCTTGAGGTGCTGTAAAAACTGAAGGGCCCGTAGTAGATGGCGGAACTCCATGTGTACGAATGTAAGCATAATACATTTGGTATTGTTCTGGGGTCATCATATAATCAACCCTTACTTGAGCTTGTGGTTGCTAGACATGAGTCGTAGGAATTGAAGTACCATAACAGCGAGGTCTACGAATAATGGGAGAAAAAAGAGGACTAGGAGAACGACGAGAAGTGTATCCCCGATCACGGCCTCGCGTACCGACTAGAGGTGCCATAAAAACTATCAATGAAAAAGAAATCGAGATCATTATCAATAACATAATCGGTCGTCGGAGGAGAACAGGAATAATTGGATCCATTGGCAATACAGAAAAGGGATAGACTAAGATGCAACGAGGCTCTGATACCACCAAACTGTACGCCCCGACCCGCGTCGAGGCCACGACAGCCACCACGTTCTCAAGGAACGCAAGGCTCGATCAACTCACGCATCGCAAGTTAAATCTCACGAAAGAAATTGCAAGAAAATTCAATGAATAGAGATC
Source organism: Craterostigma plantagineum (assembly GCA_027422505.1). NCBI lineage: Eukaryota > Viridiplantae > Streptophyta > Magnoliopsida > Lamiales > Linderniaceae > Craterostigma > Craterostigma plantagineum. Next base: position 17,974 of record JAPQWV010001443.1, on the reverse strand, counting down.
CAACGGAAACATATATATATATATATATATATATATTATATATATATATATATATACATATGAAAGAAAGTTTACAATATGCCAAAATAATAGCTCAGACATCGATCGATGAAGGATTACATGAACAAAGAAAATTTCCTTCCAAAATATATCCCTGCCAATGGATCCTCCAAAGCAAAACAACGACAAAATACCGAACTGGAAGAAACAATAGCAGGATGACGATCGACGAAGAGACAACCTCCGGTCAAAAGCGATATCAACCTAAAAATATATATGTAAACACGGGGTGAGCAAACCTCAGCTCAGTGACATGATAATACAAACACGCCTTCGCCTCACAGAAGGTGTATCCTCAATGGTGAACTCCATCACAACAACCAAACTAAATATTGATTTCACATAATGTAGAAAGCGACCATCCACGTTAAACATATAACAGTACATAGCCGTATGACATGCCAAAAACATCACAAAAATCACGCAAAACATATACGACGCGTGGGTGGCCATATCCTCCCTCGAACTGAGCAACCCATCGAGAGTCAGACGAGGCCGTCACTGTACTCTAAAATGTGCACCGTGAACTATCGTATCAACTGCACGTGACATGCATGTCCCACACCGTTGACGTTGATCGACTCTCCCCAACGACCACCCTCCGATAAGTCGAATACGTGGCAAATGGCCTGGTGAACTTTTTGGGCCTCACTCACCCGGGTTTGCCAAGCCACGGGCTACTTACTTGATTTGCCACTCTCAACTCACCCGAACGTGGCCATTCAGGCTACATATAACCTCGGTACCGAGTAAATGCGACATCAAAGCCAAACAATAACACAATCATAATTCCAAGTGCAACTCAATAGCACAAGATAATCACACGTCAAAACGTGACATAATTCCCTGTAGAATCATCAAAGCAAATTCACGAACCAATTCATATACCATATCTCATCAATTTCGATAAATACGAATATCCTATAGCCGACAAGGATCTATATCACAAGAGCACAACAAGACCACCCAAATTTCGACAAATATAGTGGAATATCAAACATCATTTAGCCGGCAAGGCTCACTGTCACATAATTTAATAAAAGAACAAAATAAACGACCCACGCGAGGTTCACACATCCCACGAAGGGAATGTGTCCCCGTATTATCAACTCGCAAGGTGCAGTGTAGCTTTCCCCAAAATCCGAGGCTACTGTCATATGTGTATTCGCTGCTCCTTCGCCTAAATCAAGATTTAACAATGGAACTTCACCGTTAGACCAACAACTGATAATATACGTCTTAAAACTGTTTGAAAATGATCCTCCCATAACATAACTGCCATATGGATTAAAACACTATCATAATTCTGTTTTAAATATGGTATAAGATCATTAGAAACAACACGAACGAAACTGTTTCGAAAATTCCTAAAAATTTTCAGATTTGCAGTCAATCTTCAAAAATTCGTAGAAAATCGTACAAATATTGGATTGAGGTGTTTTCAGCGGCTGCAGAAAGCTAAGAAAACCAGCTTGCAACAGAACAAAACCTCGGAAGAACCCGAACACGTTAGCTATATAAAAATTTTTAAACACCGAATCTGCGTCTGAACTCGATTTTGGAAACCTATGAGCTTAGAACTCTAGGACAAGGACTACCTTACTATGGGGAAGATACAACAACAAAGTGCAGATTTTATGAGCTGGAAACTGGTTATTCCGACGTTGCCTTTCTAGGTTTTTTCTTTCTTTGATTTTCACTTCCTTAGCTTACGTAAGTGATAAAGAGGAAAACTAAAAGGTAAAATCTATGGGCTTTGTGCTGAGAAAATAGGCCAAAATGTGGGCTAAAATTTATCTATTATTTATTTATTTATTGGTGGAATAGGTGTTATAAGAAGCATCAGCCATTTGTGGAGCGAGATCTCCAATGATATGAGGCTGTTCAACTAGTTGAGGCAATGCAGTTCCAGCACTTACGTTGAGCGACTCTGATGACATTTCCTCAGCTTCCATGGTTGGATCTTCAGCATTATGAGGTAATTCTAAATCGAGAGAGGTGAGGGCATTTGAAGAACTTGGTATATCGGCTTCCTCTTGGAGCGGTTCCATGGCAGATGTGGTAGCGGTGTTGTTCGGCCAATATATTTGCTCAACGAGAGAGTCCAAGTCTTCCAAAGCAAATTTCAGAGCTTCTTTTGACCTTGAATCCTGAGTTGTTGCCCATTCTCTGTTTGCCAACATACCAATAAGCACAGGTTTTGAACTGTCGTATTCAGAAACCATCTGGTTAGGCATGGGTTCTGAACTGATATGAACATGAGCCATAATGTTGGGCATGGGTCCTGGACTGATGTGCCCAGAATCCATATCTGCCACTTCTTGGAAGCCACTTCTTGGAAAGTGACATCGTAGCTTTCTTTGATTGTTCGGTTGGACTTGATGTATCCTGTTAGGTCCTCGATTATCAACTTTACGATCCTAGACTTGAAATCTTAAGGAAACGATTCGAATTATAGAAAATAAAATTTCGATTGAAAACCTTCTTAGAGGGCTTCGAGAGAGATTTCACTTGGTAAAAGAAAGTTTTCTGAATTTTTCTCTCTAAAATATGATTTGCAAGCCTTTCGGATCAATTGACTAAAATTCTCTATAAAGCACAATCTGTGTACAAGTATTTATACCAAACATACTTGGTATAAAAACAATTTAAGTCCTAATCCAAGGACAACTATAAATAAAGCACCTAATTACAAGGACATCTAATGAAATCACAGCACAATTAAACTGACATTCTACATTTTCCGCCTTAATGCTTGATTGACCTTCCGCGCTATCTGTCCTCGTTGGGCATAGTATGACCAGCGCAAGCCCAGCGCATACTCGAAGTTCCTTAGACTGTTCCTTAGCTCCAACTGTTGGGGTGGGCCCGATTAATCGACGCCGGCCCCCGAACAGCGCAACGTGGCTATAGCGGAAGCATGGTTTGTACCGAGCGGCGTAGGGTGGCGAATTTTCGATTTTTAATATCTAAATTTAACCTTACGCCATTCGGCTTCTCCCGAGGGTCTGAGATGCTGCCCTAAACCTCGGGAGATCGCGGTTAATTCGAATTATCAAAATTCGAATTTATTTCCAATTTATTTGAATTAATAATTTAGATCCAAATTAATCGAACAAAGCGGCAACCAGACGTTTTTCGATTATTTGGAGACCGAAATGACTTTTGATCAATACCAAACTTTCCAGAATAATTCTACACTTCCTAACGTTCGCAACGATAGGTCTCTCGAATTATTCCGACATCGTTTGATATTTTTCTCAAAATCAAATCTGTGGTTCGAAATTATTAATTCGAGTAAAACGGCAGTCTGCCGTTTTTTGACTATTTGACGACCGAAATGATTTCCGATCGATACCAAATTTTCCAGAATAATTCTACACTTCCCGACGTTTCCAACGAGGGGTCTTTCGAATTATTCCGATACCGTTTGGTATGTTTCGTAAATCAAATCGTTAAGGTTCGAGATATACCTTCGGTGAACGGGATTTCTTCTGTTGTCGCCTCGGATGAACGTGGCTACACCTCGTCTGGATCCCGGGACTTCCGGGCTAGATCGTCACGCCGGTATGACCTTGAATGAACCTCTGAGAATACTCCCGATGGCTAGACGCAACTCAGTTTGGGCGTCGGGACTCGTCAAACGAACCCGTAGCTTCAAAGTGGCTTAAGAACTTCTATAAATTCTATTTCTTTTCTTCTTTTATTTCTTATTTGTTCAATCAATCATAAAATCCCCTCTCTCACCTTGCATCTCACGTTTTATGCATATATGCATGGTTATAACATTTTTTTTTTTTTAATTGAGACAAGTGTCAAACACTTGTTAATGACTCATCTAATGAGTCATTAGTTTCTACACATCCCAACGTGGATGTGTAGATATTTCTACTATTTTTTTTTTTTTTTTTTTTTTTATTTTATGTCAATTTCATTTTGGCCCTTGAGGTTTTTTAAATTCTTAATTTAGTCCCTCAATTTTAAATAATAAAATAATTAAATCCAATCTAATTATTTTAATTATAATTGAGCCCACTTAGTTAATTAATTAAGCACTTAAGACAATCTTAAGTCCTAATTATTTCCGTGACAGTCACTGGAATTTAACTAAGTCGTCGACACCTCGTATCTACTTTGCCACTACCTCAACGAATCTCATTCGTTAGGTTCCACAGAAAAGCCCGCCGTTTTCATTCAAGTTCATTACCATTTTTAAGCGCGACTCTCTAGGTCCGTCTCAACTGGCATGGGAGGAATCCACGAGCCCCGGTATTCGCCTAGCCAATCCCACGGTACCGGACAGATCCCAGTTGAGAACGAATTTTGATCTAATCGAAATTCGGGCGAACCGACTATAGTGTATACATTTAAATACTTCTTACGCCTTTCACTTGCATCCCGGTTAGGTGAGAGCCATGCAAATGTCAAACTCACTAACCTAACACTATGTTATAATCGAGACCGAACCGATTATTTAAACTCCGCTCCGTATCTAATACAAGCAAGTTTTCCAAGCTTCGGCCGAAGGCTTTATAATCGTCGCTCTCCGATTACCTCATAGGACATTAACCTATACGAATATAGGCAGTGAATCCCGATAGCAGTCAAAGCCCGGCAATCACCTCCGTAAAGTCGGTTGCGTTTCGTCGCTGACCCGTGTCTCATTTATGAACACTTGCGAGCCTAGCCAACTAGCGACAAACCGAAATCACGAAAGCAAATCCGTCAATGACCCTATCGGTCTGAGGCTGCTATAGTCATTCGTTCAATCATTGACAACATCCTAGCCATGTGATTGAAACGAATACGAGCCGAATGTCCGAATACACAATCTCTCCGATCACCAATATCTCCATCACGACCCACAACCTCTCAGGTAATCGGTGACACTACCGATACTATGTGGTCGTCAATGGATAAGTCATATTCGGATATCTAGTCACCCACCTAGAATCCTTAGACTTACGGACTTTTTATTTAATGTTGAGATTAAGGACCGTCCGGTGTCTCCTCTCTCGTCCCACGAGAATCAGACGTCCAACTCAAACATTTGGGTGTTATTTATTTATCGCACTACCGGATGCCAAGTAGACTTTAAATTCGATAAATAAATAATAATGCCTTTATTATAATGAAAATAAATATTCATTAATTTATTTGACGGTATATACAATAAACCTGTCTTACAACCTATACATCATCGTGCGCCCTATACTATTCCTAGTCCTCGTATGGCATTCCGAGGGCACACTCCCTAACAGCCTCCCACTTGCACTCGAATGCCATGCGATGCACCTAATGCCAGTCGCAATGGTATCGTAGCCCCATCTTGTCCAGATGCTGTTCCATAACTGCTTGGGACAAGGGCTTCGTGAGCGGGTCCGCCACGTTTTCTGCGGTGGCGATTTTCTGCACGGCGACCATCCCGTTTTCAACGAACTCACGTAATACGTGATATTTTCTCTCAATATGTTTGGACTTGCTATGAGATCGTGGTTCCTTTGCTTGCGCGACTGCACCGCTATTATCGCACCAAAGTGTAAGCGGTCTGTCAGCAACTGGTACCACAGTAAGTTCCTCCAAGAACTTTTTCATCCAAACAGCTTCTTTAGCTGCCTCTGAGGCTGCTATGTATTCTGCCTCGCACGTGGAATCGGCAGTTGTGCTTTGCTTGGAGCTTCTCCAAGACACTGCCCCACCGTTGAGCACGAATACAAAACCTGAAGTAGATTTTCGGTCATCCACGTCTGACTGGAAGTCCGAATCGGTATAACCAACTACTTCTAGTCCCGCTCCTCCATAAACCAGCGTTAAGTCTTTAGTCCGTCTAAGGTATTTAAAGATATTCTTAACAGCTGTCCAATGTTCTTCCCCTGGGTTTGCCTGAAACCGACTAACCACGCTCACAGCGTAGGCAATGTCCGGTCGTGTACACAACATCGCGTACATCAGACTACCCACTGCAGACGCATACGGTATCCCACTCATCCGTCGTCTGTCTTCCTCACTTTGAGGTGACATTGACTTTGACAAATGGATCCCATGTCGCATTGGTAAGAATCCTCTCTTAGAGTCATCCATTCTGAATTTCTTCAGGATTTTCTCTAAGTAAAGGGCCTGAGATAAGCCGATCGTATGGTTCGCTCGATCCCTGAACAAGCGAATACCTAGTATATACGTCGCTTCTCCCAGGTCTTTCATGGAGAATTCGGTTGAAAGCCATGCTTTCACCGATGAGAGCATCCCAATGTCGTTTCCTATCAAAAGGATATCATCCACGTACAATACAAGGAACGACACCATACTCCCACTGCTCTTTCTGTAGACACATGGCTCATCTACGTTTTTCACGAATCCATAGTTCCGAACTGCTTCATCAAAACGTAGATTCCAGCTACGAGAGGCCTGTTTCAGTCCGTAAATCGACCGATTCAGTTTGCACACTTTGTGAGCATCTGCGTGCGACTCAAAACCTTTGGGCTGCTCCATATAGATCTCCTCCTTGAGGAATCCATTAAGAAACGCCGTTTTGACGTCCATCTGCCAAATCTCATAATCATAATGCGCAGCTATCGCGAGCATTATCCGGATGGACTTGATCATGGCTACAGGTGAGAAAGTCTCCTCATAGTCAACTCCCTCTTTTTGGTTATAGCCCTTGGCAACCAACCTGGCCTTGTACGTCTCAACTTGTCCGTCAGATCCAATCTTTCTCTTGTAAATCCATTTACAACCGATTGGTCTAAAACCACTCGGTAGGTCTACAAGAGTCCAGACTTTGTTGGAGTACATTGAGCCCATCTCAGCTCGCATAGCCTCAATCCATCTCACTGAGTCAACATCAGATATAGCTTGATCGAAAGTAGCGGGATCTTCTCTTAGAAATCCCCTAGTCGCAACATAACCTTGTTCGACATGTGACATGCCATACCGCTGTGGTTGGCGAGGCACCCTTTCAGATCGTCGCATGACTGGTTCGCTCGGACCATCCGAATCCTGTGTGGGCGTTTCGGTCGACTGCTCCTCGAGAGTGACCTCACGGCCAATGCCAAAATCTCGAATGAACTCTTCCTCGAGAAAATGTGCATGTAGGCCAACAACGATCCTTTGATCATCGTGAAAATAGAATAGGTACCCCATAGAGTCTTCGGGGTAACCTATGAAACGTCCTTTTATAGATCTAGACTCCAATTTGTCTGTTTTCAGCTTTTTCACATAGGCGGGGCAACCCCAAATCCTAATATGTGACAAGCTGGGTAAACGACCAGTCCATATCTCATACGGAATGCCGTTAACAGACTTTGAGGGACACCGGTTAATGGTATATGCCGCTGTCAAAAGCGCGTATCCCCACAATGACATTGGTAAATCTGTATAGCTTAACATAGAACGAACCATATCTAATAAAGTTCGGTTTCTACGTTCGGCCACGCCATTCAATTGTGGCGTGCCGGGCGGAGTCATCTGTGATATTATACCATTCTCCTTCAAGAACTGGTCAAACTCGACACTCATGTACTCGCCACCTCGATCCGATCGAATGGCTTTAATGAGCTTCGAAGTTTGGTTTTCCACCAAGGCCTTATACTCCTTGAACCTTTCAAGAGCATCAGCTTTATACCTCATCAGATACGCTAGTCCGAAACGACTGTGATCATCCGTAAAGGTAATAAAATAGTGGAAGTCACCTCGAGCTTTCACATTGAATGGCCCGCAAACGTCCGTGTGAATTAAACCGAGAATTTCCGTGGCTCTATTAAAAGTCCCGGTGAAGGGTGATCGGGTCATTTTACCTTTGAGGCATGACTCACAAGTCGGATAGGGATCTGATCCCAACGGTGTCAATATCCCGTTTTTCTCCAACTCGTGGATCTTACGTTCTCCAGCATGACCTAATCGAAGATGCCACAAGTATCGCGCATTTATTCCCGACTTTCGTTTATTTGTGACAGTATTCACAGATACATCGTTCTGGGTATTTAAATAGTACAAACCATTAAATAGTGTCGCGTTGCCAACATTTTTATTTCTATACATAATGTGGCATGTTTTATTTTTAAAACTAAATACATAACCACTCCTGCTCAAAACAGGAATGGAGACGATGTTCTTAAATCCCCTCGGGAGTACAAGACAATCGTACAAACGCAACACATGCCCAGAAGATAATACAAGAGATCTTGATCCGACGTGGCTTGCCGAGATACTATCCCCGCTTCCCACTCTGACCTCGATCTCACGCTCCCCAAGCGCTCTACTTGGTCCCAGACCCTGCGTGGAAACACAAATGTGAGTACTAGCCCCCGAATCCAATATCCAGGAAGTAGAGTATACAGATGAAGAACAAACTGTTTCTAAAACATTAAGTTCCATACCTGACGCAGCCTGCTCACCCTTGAGCTTCGGACAGTCACGCTTCCAGTGGCCCAGCGCACCGCAATGCAGACACCTATCCGTCGGCTTTACACCGGTTTGTTTCGATTTCCCAGAAGATAGTTTCTTCTTGGAAACCTTCCCTGTCGGCTTGAGCTTGTTGCCCTTCTTCTTTTTGCCTTTCTGGGGCTTTGAAGAAGTGGTGACAAGTGCAGTCTGCTTTGCCCTCTTCATCTGACCTTGCGCCGTTGCTAACTGATTCATCAGATCAGGAAGCAATAGCGTCATGCCGTTCAGATGGTAGTTCACAATGAACGCATTGAAGGACGGAGGCAGGGACTGCAAGATGAGATCATTTTGTAATTCCCGATCAAATCGAAAATTGAGAGTCTCCAACCTCTCGATCATGGTGATCATGTTCATAACATGCTCGCCAACATTCTCACCCTCAGACATCCTCGATCGGAAGAGCTGCGACGAAGTCGCATAGCGAGCTGTCCTAGACGTCTCACCGTAAAGCTCTTTCAAATGTTGAACCATCACCCGAGCATCAGCCATATTTTCATGGCTACGCTGCAGTGCGTTACTCATCGATCCGAGGACATGAGCCTTTACGAGCTTCTCGTCACGCAGTCGCTTGTCATAAGCGGCACGAGCCTGCTCGGATGCCCGCGCCCCTGGGGCTGGCGGCATTTCGGAGTCAAGGATATAAACTAGGTTCTCAATCTCGAGGAAAATCCTCAAGTTGCGAAGCCAGTCAGAATAGTTTGGCCCAGTCAACCTATTCTCCTTGAGCAGTACATTTAAAGCGGTCGACATAATTTCACAAAGAGAGAAAATGCTGCAGAAAATAAAAGGCATATTAAGTCGATTGTATAGGTTATCAAACGCGAACAAGGACTTTTTATTCCGTTTGACTCCCACTATCTTTTCATAAACTCCATTCTCCATACGGATGTTTTGGAAGTTTCATTGATAACTTCGATAGTGGAGTTGATGTCCCCGTGGACGGGTGCAAACCTCAACCTCTGTCGTTTTATTGGTTTACAGCGGCCCACGAAGTCGTGCTCCGCACGAATCCGACCTTGTCGAATGTCTCAACTATCTTTGTCTCAGTCAGGGACCCCCGCAGGCAAACCCGAAACAAGGCGGTATGACTGTCTAAGTGTGACCTATCAACGTTGCTCAAAACCGCACACTTGAACCGTACGTTTTACCGCACAGTGTGGTCTTGGCGAGCGGCACAAATGCACCCGAGCAAGCCGAAACAAAAGCAAATGCAAGGCGCCGGCATACCCGAAACCAAACCTTGCATTTGGGTTTTGTAACAACTAGGCCCGAGCTTGATAGAAGACAGGGCATCCAATCCCTTTACTCACTTAGTATTCGTACGGGAGATTTTTATAACTCATAGCATATTAAAATTAAGCACGAGCACGTAAATGCGATAAATAAATTCCTAACCCTAGGAAAGAAATTTAAATGGACAAATATGCGGGCTACTTATAGACTGGTCCTATTACATGGGTCGTAAAACGACCGGGGTCTTCGATCTTCCAACGTCGAGTCATCGTTACGATGGTTGTCGAATCCTCCAATCTCGCCTAGCGTCGAACGGCCGTCATTTTATCTAACCTAACTAATAAAGCAATAAAATACAACACGGGGGGAATTATTTCCCAAACAACCCGTAATCCATGTACATACCGGGGGGCGGCAAACGGCCCTTAAACAAATAACCCGGTTGAACCTAAGCCCGCGTAGATGTCCCACATAAACATGCAACACAGAATTTTAACGTCGGGTGTCCAACCGACGTCACGAGCGACGATAGTCTCCAAACTACGTCGACCGTTCGTTCGCCACATCGGCTTTCGAGGCCTTTGGTCGAAACATTCATGAGCCTTGGCTCTGATACCACTGTTGGGGTGGGCCCGATTAATCGACGCCGGCCCCCGAACAGCGCAACGTGGCTATAGCGGAAGCATGGTTTGTACCGAGCGGCGTAGGGTGGCGAATTTTCGATTTTTAATATCTAAATTTAACCTTACGCCATTCGGCTTCTCCCGAGGGTCTGAGATGCTGCCCTAAACCTCGGGAGATCGCGGTTAATTCGAATTATCAAAATTCGAATTTATTTCCAATTTATTTGAATTAATAATTTAGATCCAAATTAATAGAACAAAGCGGCAACCAGACGTTTTCGATTATTTGGAGACCGAAATGACTTTTGATCAATACCAAACTTTCCAGAATAATTCTACACTTCCTAACGTTCGCAACGATAGGTCTCTCGAATTATTCCGACATCGTTTGATATTTTTCTCAAAATCAAATCTGTGGTTCGAAATTATTAATTCGAGTAAAACGGCAGTCTGCCGTCTTTTGACTATTTGACGACCGAAATGATTTCCGATCGATACCAAATTTTCCAGAATAATTCTACACTTCCCGACGTTTCCAACGAGGGGTCTTTCGAATTATTCCGATACCGTTTTTATGTTTCGTAAATCAAATCGTTAAGGTTCGAGATATACCTTCGGTGAACGGGATTTCTTTTGTTGTCGCCTCGGATGAACGTGGCTACACCTCGTCTGGATCCCGGGACTTCCGGGCTAGATCGTCACGCCGGTATGACCTTGAATGAACCTCTGAGAATACTCCCGATGGCTAGACGCAACTCAGTTTGGGCGTCGGGACTCGTCAAACGAACCCGTAGCTTCAAAGTGGCTTAAGAACTTCTATAAATTCTATTTCTTTTCTTCTTTATTTCTTATTTGTTCAATCAATCATAAAATCCCCTCTCTCACCTTGCATCTCACGTTTTATGCATATATGCATGGTTATAACATTTTTTTTTTTTTTAATTGAGACAAGTGTCAAACACTTGTTAATGACTCATCTAATGAGTCATTAGTTTCTACACATCCCAACGTGGATGTGTAGATATTTCTACTATTTTTTTTTTTTTTTTATTTTATGTCAATTTCATTTTGGCCCTTGAGGTTTTTTAAATTCTTAATTTAGTCCCTCAATTTTAAATAATAAAATAATTAAATCCAATCTAATTATTTTAATTATAATTGAGCCCACTTAGTTAATTAATTAAGCACTTAAGACAATCTTAAGTCCTAATTATTTCCGTGACAGTCACTGGAATTTAACTAAGTCGTCGACACCTGGTATCTACTTTGCCACTACCTCAACGAATCTCATTCGTTAGGTTCCACAGAAAAGCCCGCCGTTTTCATTCAAGTTCATTACCATTTTTAAGCGCGACTCTCTAGGTCCGTCTCAACTGGCATGGGAGGAATCCACGAGCCCCGGTATTCGCCTAGCCAATCCCACGGTACCGGACAGATCCCAGTTGAGAACGAATTTTGATCTAATCGAAATTCGGGCGAACCGACTATAGTGTATACATTTAAATACTTCTTACGCCTTTCACTTGCATCCCGGTTAGGTGAGAGCCATGCAAATGTCAAACTCACTAACCTAACACTATGTTATAATCGAGACCGAACCGATTATTTAAACTCCGCTCCGTATCTAATACAAGCAAGTTTTCCAAGCTTCGGCCGAAGGCTTTATAATCGTCGCTCTCCGATTACCTCATAGGACATTAACCTATACGAATATAGGCAGTGAATCCCGATAGCAGTCAAAGCCCGGCAATCACCTCCGTAAAGTCGGTTGCGTTTCGTCGCTGACCCGTGTCTCATTTATGAACACTTGCGAGCCTAGCCAACTAGCGACAAACCGAAATCACGAAAGCAAATCCGTCAATGACCCTATCGGTCTGAGGCTGCTATAGTCATTCGTTCAATCATTGACAACATCCTAGCCATGTGATTGAAACGAATACGAGCCGAATGTCCGAATACACAATCTCTCCGATCACCAATATCTCCATCACGACCCACAACCTCTCAGGTAATCGGTGACACTACCGATACTATGTGGTCGTCAATGGATAAGTCATATTCGGATATCTAGTCACCCACCTAGAATCCTTAGACTTACGGACTTTTTATTTAATGTTGAGATTAAGGACCGTCCGGTGTCTCCTCTCTCGTCCCACGAGAATCAGACGTCCAACTCAAACATTTGGGTGTTATTTATTTATCGCACTACCGGATGCCAAGTAGACTTTAAATTCGATAAATAAATAATAATGCCTTTATTATAATGAAAATAAATATTCATTAATTTATTTGACGGTATATACAATAAACCTGTCTTACAACCTATACATCATCGTGCGCCCTATACTATTCCTAGTCCTCGTATGGCATTCCGAGGGCACACTCCCTAACAGCAATCGCTCCTCGATGTCCTCAAGTAGTTCCATCAGAAGCGGTTGATCTCTCACGAACCTGTGAAGCTTCAGCATTCTCTGTTGATCACTTCCAATCTCTTCTCTATGTTCTGCATGATGCCCTTGAGTGTCCAATCAAAAAATTTATTGACTTCACTCTTCAGCATCAACCTAGTCTTCTTCACAATTGGATTGTGGTAGGTGATTCCTAGGAATGAACTGATGTGCACGTGATTGTTGGAAAGCCCTTCGATCTTTGGTCCTTTGTTTAGCAGAGCGGTCAAGTTAACTTTCTTCATGTTGGTCCAGAGCCTTCTGAAGGTCGTGTGTGGTGAAGTATTTGACTTGGCACACCATGAACCGATAGAGTCCCTTGAGTCCTTCTTTTCTTGATGAAGCCTTGAGGACCCTTGTCCTTCTATACGTATAGCTGGTAGAGACGGTACACCTCCTCGGTAGGGAGGTAAGGTAGTTCGCTCTCGCTTAGCTCTTCTCGAGTTCTGTCTACTCGCTCTACGACGTAGAATGGTGTTGGAAGACCTCCTTTAGCACAGTAGATGCTTAGTAGCTGACATATAGGGGATAGACTCTTATAATGACTCTTCCTTGTCCTTTTGACATCCCCAGCCTCACATCTGGACCAAGGTGGGTTAGCATCCAGAGATAGGTCATTCTCTTTGCTGATCCCAGTGAGAGATCCCTCTGAGCTTGAACTCGTTCAACTTCTTGAGTTTTTTCCGGTGACCTCCATATGTGTTCACGAACTTCTTCAAGGAATGAGATCTCAATCCTAATGTTTTCCCATGGCATTTATCTTGTAGGGGAGTCCGCCTGCAATCAACTCTCGAAGCCTTGAGGGAATTTGTTCATGGTCATCACCTTCCTGAAGTCTTCGTCTTCAATCAAAACTAGGTCTACCGAAGCTCGCGGTAGGAAGTGCCGAACGTCCTTGAGTCTTTCTCTTTGTATCTCGTCACGCATGGTGTGGGTCATCCACTGTCCTTCGAAGATGTACTTGTCGAGGAACTCGTGGGTGTTGACTCCATTTCCTGATGGTCCCGATTGGTCTGGAGCGATTGAGGGAGTTGCTTGAGTCTGTGCCAGAGCTACGAGCATGACAACACTTGCTTCTTCTTCCGGAAGCAAGGGGTTTGTGGAGGGATGTGGTGGTGTGAGCGGAGGCGTCCTTAGGTTAAATATTGTTGGGTCGATTTGGGTTAGAGTATGGGTGGTGCGGTGCATGGTGGTGGTTGTTTGGATAGTTGGTTGTGAGTTTCAACGGTTTCAGTCCTTATCAGCTCCCAGCCCGATCCTTGGCCTTGTTCTTGACCACTCGCAGAAGTCCTTGGCCTTATCTCCCCCTCATGATGATCCTGATAGTCGGGGTCATCATGTCGTCGTCTGGAGTGGGAGCTTTGGTCTCGGCATGTTTGAGTAGGTGGATCAGGATGGTCCACCAGTCGCCTATAGAGTGATTCTTCCTGAGGCGATCGGATGGTAAGGCCTATAAGGCGGGCGAGAGAAGAATGTCATGGAGCTCAGTGATTGGGATTGTGTATGGGTTGATTAGGATGGATGAGTTGATGAGAGGGTCGATGGGTGTGGGTTGTGAGGATGTGAGGCTGGCTTGTGACGAAGTAGCCTCAGAGACGGGCGCTTTCCCGGTGTGGTGGCTGGTAGTTTCCTCTAGGAGGCAAGTGAGGAATGTTCTCGTGTATCTCCATGAGTTGTCTGATGATGACTGAGACCAACTCGAATACGACACATTCTTGAAGCGTTCGTTCTCTTTTGTCTGACCTGTTCTGCTAGATCGTTCCATATTAGTTGAGCAAAATCGTAATTCCGCGAGAATGGAATTCCGTGAAATATCCGTAGAATATTGATGTTTCCTTTGTCGAAGCCCGCGTGCTTCGGTGATAGACACTTGTCAGTGATTCCAAAAGTGTCTTCCATGGATGAGGGATCCCGTTGCTCTGTACTTGTGCGAGTTTTGTGAGCGGCGGACAGTATCCCATTTGGAGGAAGTCTTGCACCAACTCAGCATCTGTTGGTAAAGGATCGTAGTTGTGGCTGAAATGGAGGTCGAGGGCGAGCCCAAAATCATCCTTGCTGAAGCTGATTTGCCTCGTCACGAGTATCGTGGTGAATCGGTAGGTGCCATCAACTACGAGACTCTTTATTCTTCCCCAAAATTGCTGGAGATAGACCATCGGCACGGATGCCGTCACCGTGAGCGCGTGCCAGAGGGGATGACCTTGTAGTGTGGACATAATTATCTCGTCCGGACACCTAAAGGTAGTCAGGCCGAGTTGAAAGTTGATGTCCTGAACCTTTAGGTACAGGTTCTTGTCATATATATGATTGTAAGTAGGGTAGTGATCCATCTGAAATTCAATTAGACAAATTAGTTCAAGAGTTTAAATTGAGTCGAAATTCAATTTAATCAAACCATAATAGTCTATTATTTGCATAGCATAGGTCATACGAAGTGAATGTTGGAAGAGATAACATCATTTCGACATATGTGTATAAGAAACATGTAAGTTCAATAGAAAATTTTCTAAATGTTGAGCACTACTATTCACTCCGTGAAGTTTCGCACACGTAAATTCGAATTTGCAATTTCGATTTCCTAAGTGCTGATTTCTAGTTAGAGTCTCCATTCAATTTTGCGATCGAAAATTTTATTTGCTAAGGTTCGCTACAGTGCAAAAAACTTAGGAAAAATTACTAAGTGTCGAACGTTATATGTGTTACTATAGCCCAGAAATTTTACGATCTAGAAAAATTTCTGTAAAAATTTACGATCGAGGAAATTGATTTCCGAGTAATACTATCGAGAAATTTTTAACGCATGAATATAATTTTCGAAGTGAAAGTTATCGAGCGAGAAAGTTTTTCGATTATAAAATAGATTTGCGCTGCGAACTTGTACAATCGAGAAAATTGACAGCGAGAAACTAAGTTAATCGCCGAGAAAATTTTTGATCGATCAAAATCATCGCTACGTACTTTTACGATCGAGAAATTTTATCGTCGATAAATTAATTTTATTGCCGCTAAAATTTACGACCGAAAGAGTACTGTTTACGATAGTAAGTTTGCGCTCGAACTTAATTGTATCTATTTTATCGATTTCACATTTAAGTTTTCACTCTCATAAAATCCTAATTAGATTTCGCTATATTAAGTATCTTTTCGTTCTATGTCATTTATCTTAACGAATAGTCAGAATTTAGCAATCGAAAACCTTATTCGATTCAAACAGTAATTTTTAATCAAATCTAAATTCAATTGACACTGTTTGCGATCGAAATGCTTCGAATGTTCAAAAACCCATTTCAAGTCGAAACTAAGATTCTAACTGTAAGATGCAGATTTTTCGAAAATCTATACTACTAGATGACGCGAAAACACTGAAACTATCTTAATATGCAAACATTAATCTAGATAAACACGTAGACAAGCCTTAATCATTGCAAGATAGTATACGAGTTTTCACAGTTTGAAAAATAAGAAAATATAATCCTAATCAAGCGAATAACTACAAAATGCAGATGCAAGCGGAGTTTAAATGCACGCAAACATCGTATATGTGTTGATTCACCTTAAAAGACAATTTGGGTGAAAGTTCGAATGATTTGAGTGAAAATAGAATCGTCTTTTTAAGTTTTGTGAGAGAGAATTTGAGAAGACACTGTTGATTTTTCTATTAGGTTTGCGTGAGTTAAAGTTTTTCGACTGCAAGCATTAACTCGCATAACTGGGTTGATTAGACATTATCGAGACTTAACTATTTTCAAGCCCGTTACTGTTTATGTTCGAAAAACTGGGATTGAAGACTTCAATTTCCAATTCAATTTTCGCTCGAGAAACTGCGATAAAAATTACCATTTAGTCCCAGTTTTTCGATGAAAAGTTTTTCTAATTTTTATCAGATTAATCCCTCTTTCACTTAATAATCACACATTTACTCCCCGTTTGTTAAAATTGATGTACAATTAACTCCCTGAAATTCCGAGCAGTGACATCTGGCTCCAAATTCAATTGCAATACTTGGAACAAAAATGTCGAAATGTTAGAGTAATCATTACTAATTTTAATAAAGGCTTCCCCGTAATTTTTGTATCAATGCCGTAAGCTTCAATTCGTCGAAGTGTTTTGTAGCGAAGAATCATTATTGTCAATTATCCGCAACACTTGAAGAAACGTTTATCAAAAATATTTGAGCTCAAGGCATATTATTTTGAACATGCTCCCCCTCAAATAATGCACCTTAATTGATTTAATCATATAAGCGATAAAATCAATCTAAGTAGCAAACATTCAAACCGCGCAATTGGATCATGTAGCTTAGATACATGGTCCCCTAATCATGTAATCAAACTTATGCGCGAGGGTATGAGCAAGAACAATATATCGCATTTAATAAATTCAGTGTAAATGCAAATAAAATTGCATATAAGAATGTGCGAATTATCTTATATATATATATATATATATATATATATATTTTCATAACATGTGCTCCCTCCGTCCCAAACCGTTTTGGACATTTTACTATATCGGGTATCCCAAAACTGTTTTGGACATTTCCTTATTTAGCAAAATACTATTACAAACAATCAATATAATAATATTAAATATTCTCAAAAGGCGTGTCAAAATATACATTTTTCACATTTTGATTGTACTATATTATTAAAATATTTAGTTTCTTAAAAACCGTGCAAAACCCCAAATGTCCAAAATCGTTTGGGACGGAGGTAGTAATAATTAGAAAAATAGGAAGAAGAATTTCAAGAAAAAAATATCATTTATCTATATAATTTTCTTCATATGAATATTAATATTATTTATAGTATGAGGTCAGATTTTTTTGCTTCGATCATTGTCACGTCTAAAATTTCACAAGACACTTGTCATGATCATATGCCGTCAAAGTCACGTCAGCAAACTATAGTCCTAAGGTCAAAGTATGATCCATTTCGATAACTCTCACTGGGTTCACTCTAGCGCTCATTATTTTTACCTTGGGATTATTATTTTTATATCATTCAAGTCAACACAAACAATATTAAGTCAATCGGGCGTTTTTAATCATTTCACCTATGCGAAAGACCGTCGATTTGGAATCAAAGGGACTTTGAAGGATTTTAATTTGGCTTTGACTTAGAATAGAAGGAAAGTTTGGCGAAAAGTGAACTTTGTGTCGTCTTCCAT
>JAPQWV010001442.1:0-88000 GCA_027422505.1 Craterostigma plantagineum | reverse complement strand
TTAAGTCCTAAAATTTTAAAAATAACTATTTTATACGGCTGTTTTGCGACAGTTTCGGATTTCTCAATGATCACAAAGTAAACGATGTCCGATGGACTTGAAATTTTAACCACAGATAAAGAACTTACATAAGATGATTCTGTCCAAAGGGATTTCTAGTCCGAGGTCTAGATTGTGAGATATGAATTTTTGAACCTCTTGGCCGAAATGGATAAATAAAACCCTAGAAAACACTAATCCTCTCCAAGTTTTCTTCTATCCTCTTAACCACAATTCCTCTAACTCTATTCTTATGTTTCATAAACCTAAACTTCATAAAGATTAAGGTATTAAGCTGGCCGAATTTTAGCATGTAAGCATCATCACGAAAATCATACAAGAAATTCACGTTTAGCACATAAACACGTATAAATTCGAAAGAGATCATGCAATCACGTAAATTCACGGATTTAAAACTTGTTTACGTGCGTAGGTGATCTTCACCTACCTTAATCCGTAGAGAGCTACGTAACGGGTTGTGTCGTATGATCCCGACCCGAGAGCTTCGATCCCGAGCTTCCGGAGATTTTTCTCCTCCTCCTCCTTCTCCTTTCTTTCTTTCTTCTTCTTTTTTTTTTCCTTCTTCTTTCTCCCTTTCTCCCTCTATCTCTCGGCCTCTCCCTTCTTTCTTTCCTTTCACCTTATTTATTTATTTTGCCCTCCATGTGTATTAGTTGTTGAATGGTACTTGTTTATTTCAAAGATACCCTACCCTCACATGCATGGAGGAGGAATATTGAGGATGCCATGTGGGTTCCTTGTCATCATGAAGGTAACTTCCCACCTACCTTCAATTATTTTCGTCCTCCCCATCTTTTTCTATTTTTTTTTTATTTTTATTTTTTTATATTTGAGCTTTAGTTTCTCATTTTTCGGCCCTTTAAAAATTTGGGCCGAATTGTAAATTCTTGGCCCAATTCAAGAGAAAATTGGATCTTGTTTGAAAATAATTTTTGTTATTTCGAACATTATTGAAAAATCCCGTATTAAATTTTTTTACGGGTATTACAGTTTGCGAACGGAGTTCCCGCCACGAGTCCTTCTCCTAGTCTTGGCTGCATGGTGCGATTCGCACCCCATCTACGACCTGTTTGAGGTCCTCGAGTTGATTTCATAGCTCCCTCTCCTTTTCAGTCCACGCGTCCTCTTTTGCTTCCGGGCGGGGAACGGCTCGCTTCCTCCTCCTGGAACTTCCGGCCTTCCTAGTGTTCTCGGGCGGTTCACTAACGGAGCTGGTGGAGGTCCTTGTAAGTGTCCTGGGTTCCTTCTCTGACCATTCGTCGTCTTGCTCTTTTTCTCGACTATGGGCCTGCCTTTCCCGCCTTGGTCGTTCCTCAGTTTGCCTGGCGGCTCCGGGGAGTTCTCCGTTCCTTCACGCCTAACTCTCCGATTCTGACTGCCTTCTGGGAGTTTCCTCAGTCTCCGCGGGTGATGCCTGGGACATTATTTCTACCTCATTTTCCCCGGTTACTTCCGTGAAGCCGCCTTCAGCCTGTTCCCTCCTTGCCGGTGATTGTGCTTTTCGTCGCTGCCTTCGTCTTCTTCGTCTTTCCACCAATGTCGTACTGATAGTGTTGTGCATCATGAGGTCTAGCTGAGCGGCGGTTAAAGGGATTGGAGTTTCAGGCGCCAGTGTCACAGGGATGGATTCTGGGATGGTGGGTCGTTCCTGGCGGTTACTCCCCTCTGCTTCCGCGAATTGTGGGTCCAAGTTTTTTTCGTATCGGGGGATCTTTTTCCATTGCCTACCTATGCCTTTTGTTTTAACAGAAAAAAGGAAAAGAAAACGGGGTGACCTTAAGCCCAACTTCGCATACTTTTTGCAAGGTTACTCACGTCTCCAACTCTGTACTTCCCACAGACGGCGCCATTTGATGTGGGGCTCCCCCACATCAAAGAATTTGATAAGGTTCAGGAAGTTTATATAGCGGTAGGTTTAATATTTGAAAGTTATGGGACGTGCATTGGGTGCTTAACGGACGTGAAAAGGGACGTAAACGAAAAAGGCACAAGATATATGTGGTTCAGACCTTGTAAGGTCCTACGTCCACGGTGCTCCAATAAACCATTTTTCACTATTTCAGGATATATTACACACTCAAGTCGCTCGTTTCTGCCTACAATATACTAAGTATTATAAACAAAGCATTCGCATGATAAAATGAGAGAATTATGAGCTGTTCTTCGTATTTTTCATGATGATCCTGTGAAAACAGCCAAGTGATGCTTTTACAGGAGCTTCATGAGGCTAGGAAAGGTTACGTCCCGAATTTCCTGGAATGACTGCCTGGTACGATGTACAGTGACAGACAACTATATCAGGACAACTTTTGTACAGTAGTCACATTCTGGGCAGCGGCTATAGTGGCGCAGCCCATTCTTCACTCGACACGTGTTTTACCGCCCACTTTCTTCTTTGCACAGTCTCTTCATTAATTATTGCGCCCAGATACTTCCTTTTATTCAAGGGTCAATTGCCGTCCTCCGAGGTCCTCACAGCTCCCGATATATATTAGCATATTTGGTTTTACTGGGCCTTCCTATTAGGCTTATTTTTCTTTTCTATTTTTTTAGCCCACCTATTTTCTGGACCGTATCACTTTATTTTGTCTCCCTCGAGTTTTGTGAAGTGTGAGGCCCGGGGCCGATGAGGGCGGAGAGTGATCGGCGGTGCCAGAGAGGTGCACGCACAAGGAGCGGCTCCTGAGAGGCTTCTAGACGAAGGGGTGCATGAATGAACCGATCCCACACCCGAATGAGGGGGGATCCTGAGACTGACAATGTATGGGCGTGTCAGGCTAAGAATTGTATAAGAGAATTGGTAGTACTACTCTTATCACCAAGGTCCACCTACCTTTTCGAGAGTCCATCTATATAAACTCCGAAGTTAAACGTACTTGACTTGGGGCAATCTAGGGATGGGTGATCCTTTGGGAAGTTTCTCAGGTGTGTATGTGAACGAGTGCATGAAGCACACTGAAAGGTTTAATGGTGATACAGTGGGGCCAGACTATCAGTCGGAGTGTGGTGGGCCCAACTCCACTAGTCCCGGTAGGAAGCGATGCTACTAGCACCCGATATGGGACGGGTCGTTATAGGTGGTATCAGAGCACAACCTCTTGTAGTACAATGTGGTTTGGGGACGAAGGCGGAAGCTGATTGGCATGTGAGGTCCGGGGCCGATGAGGGCGGGGAGTGATCGCTGGTGCCAGAGGTGCACACACAAGGAGCGGCTCCTGAGAGCCTTCTAGGCGCGAATGGACCAACCCACACCCGAATGAGAGGGGACCCTGAGACTGACAATGTACTGGTGTGTCAGGCTAAGAATCTCCTTGATAGTACTATTCTTATCACCAAGGTCGACCTACCTTTTTGGAAGTCCATCTATAGAAACTCAGAAGTTAAGCGTGCTTGACTTGGGGTAATCTAGGGATGGGTGACCCCCTGGGAATTTTCTCAGGGTGTGTCTGAGCGAGTGCATGAAGCACGCTGAAAGGTTCAAAGGTGATAGAGTGGGGCCAGACTATCAGTCGTGTGGTGGGTCCAACCCCACTAGTCCTGGTAGGAACCGATGCTACAGTTACACCCGATATGGGACGGGTCGTTACATGAAGTCCACGTACTATGTTCATCCACCGGACCATCCAGGGCTTGTCTTTGTCTTACAACCATTGTCTGAAACCGGCGAAAACTACTTCTCTTGGCGCAGCGCCTTTCTCAATGCTTTGGAATCTAAGAATAAGGTGGGATTTGTTGATGGCAGCCTTCCCAAACCTCCCTCGAACTCGGATTATCTACAGCCTTGGATAGAGCTCACACCCTAGTCAAATCATTGATTCTTCATTCTATATTCAAGGAGCTTCAGATCGGCGCATCCCACACGGCCTTAGCCTCTGAAATTTGGGATGCATTTGAGGAACGTTTTACACAAGGGATCGTGGTGTAGTTCACAAATTAAAGCACTTTATTGGCTTACTTCAACAAGAAAAAGTTCCTACATCCATGTATTATGACAAATTGAAAGCCATTAGAAACGAACTTTCTGGTGTTTGTCCGGTTCCTGCATGTACATGTAGTGGTTGCTCTTGCGGAGCCGCTCGCCGATTAGACGCCCTTTACCAAGAAGAAAAGGTATATGACTTTCTTATGGGGTTGGATGACACTTATCGGACCATTCGGTTTCAAATCTCGAGTCTCGAACCTCTACCTTAGATTGGTCGCACGTACTCTGTTGTTGCGGCCGATGTGAAGCAGCAGCGAATAGCCGATAGTAGGCCTTCGTGGTCGATGCTACCACTCTCATGGCAAAGGTTCCTCTTGTTGAAACCAATAATACGACTCGTCGGGACCGCACGGGTGGAGGTCCGAACAAGTTGTTTTGCTCTCCTTGTCGACGGACTAACCACACTCGAGAGCATTATTATGAGCTTAATTGAAACAGCCCACTCTCGGGACATGTGGTGTTGGGCCCACCGTACTTCATTGATTGTCTGGCCCCACTGTATCGTCATTAGCCTTCCAGAGTGCTTTGCACTACACTCACCCTAAGCTACTTCTCTGGGGGTCACCCATTCCGGTGCTACTCCAAGTCAAGCACGCTTAACTTTGAAGTTCTTATGGATGGACTCGCGAAAAGGAAGGTGCACATTTGGTGATATGAGTAGCGCCAATCAATTCTCTTATACCATTCCTTAACTTGACAGGCCCATACATTGTCTATCCCAGGATCCCTCTCAGTTAGGTATGGAGTCGGTCCATTCATGTATCCCTCTGCGTAGAAGCCTCATTAGGAACCTCTCCTTGTCCGTACCCCTCTCTAACACCGGCGATAACTCCTCGCCCTCATCAGCCCTTCGTGTTACATTAATGGCTATCCTTCGAGTTGGAAGGGATCCCGACAAAATCAACTCCGCGGTCCCAACCGACAGCTTTTGTCTCCATTATGAATGCATCTTCGCAGGCGTCATCAGCATCAGTACTCTCGCCTGCCTAGCTTCACCAGATTCCCACAGATGTTGGGAGGAAATTTCACACCTTCATCACAATCGTCTGCATGTACCGTAAATTCCACAGCAACGGTCCCCAATGGTAAGCCTCGTGGGCAAACGACTCAGAGGCCACCAATCATGCCACTTCTAATATACATTTATTGTGGAATACTATGCCTATTTTGTCATTATCTGTTCAGGTCCCAAATGGCGATCGTCTTCCAGTTGCTCATATCGGGGATATTTCTTTTGATAGATGTTTACAGCTTCGTTTTGTGTGTACTAGATTTCTAGTTTAATCTTGTCCCTGTGAGCAAATTGACACGGGAACTACTGTGCTTTTTCACCTTTGGACCGGCTTTTTGTTTTATACAGGACTTAGCCTCGAGGAAGCTGATTGGAGTGGGTAAAGAGAACGATGGATTGTAATATTTGGACCCCATTAAGGAGGGTGGAGGGTCACATTTGTTGATGGTTAGTTCGAAG
This sequence comes from Craterostigma plantagineum, assembly GCA_027422505.1. Taxonomy (NCBI): domain Eukaryota; kingdom Viridiplantae; phylum Streptophyta; class Magnoliopsida; order Lamiales; family Linderniaceae; genus Craterostigma; species Craterostigma plantagineum. The sequence continues at coordinate 82,487 of JAPQWV010001442.1, read as the reverse complement.
AATAATCCGGAGTTATGGCATCACCGACTTGGTCATTTAACGTTTCATAGATTGTTAGATATTCCTAGTACTTTTGTTTCTTCAAATAATTCTAATACTACTTTATTTAATGCATGTTGTCGTGCTCGAGAGACTCGCTTGCCTTTTCCAATTCATAAGACTAGTACAACGACTGTTTTTGAATTGGTTCATTACAATATTTGGGGACATTATACTGCGGCTTCTATTTCTGGCGCACATTACTTTTTGACCGTGGTGGATGATTACAGTCGCGCGACTTGGGTGTTCCTTATGAAACACAAATAGGTGAAACGTTACTTGTTGTTATTCTATTATTGGGTTCGTACTCATTTTGGTGTGCATGTTAAAAGTTTCCGCACTTATAATCAGTGGCAGAGCCACGTGAGGACCAGTGGGGTCATTGGACCCCATTGGAATTAATTTTTTTATTATATATATAAGGTAATTTTTAATGCTATGGGTTGAAATTGAAGAAAAATACACTACAAGGACCCCAGTGAAATTTCTCTAAAATAGAGGGTATGGGGTCCAAATGAAATTTTCTAAAAATGTGGGTAACCCACTGCATGGACTTTCTGCCTCCGCCACTGCTTATAATGGTTTGTAGTTCACTAAACTTTGATTACTATTTTGCATATGGTATTGACCACCAGACTAGTTGTGCTCATACACCTCAGCAGAATGGATTTGTTGAGCGCAAACGTCGGCATATTTTGGAAGAAGCTCGCGCTCAGAGCTTTCAGGCCGCCCTACCTGTTCACTTTTGGGGAGAATGTGTCTCAACTGCCGCATACTTGATAAATCGCATGCCTCTTTATGTTCTAGACAATCGCACGCCTTATGAGGTTTTATATCGCCGTCAACCTGAATATTCTCATTTGTGAAGGGTATCTCTGTTACGCCTATGTCCCAAGTATAGACCGAGACAGATTTGCCTCTCGAAGTAACCCTGCAGTATTTGTCTCGGTCTATACCTGAGCCGGGTTATCTATACATCTCGAGATGTTATTGAAGGTACATACCTTTTCCCTACTCCACCTTCTTCGAGCTCGTCTCATTCTCCTCCATCGGCTGATGATCTAGCCTAGATATGCTGCTATTGATATTCCATTGTGTGTTATTCCTCAACCTCCGCCTTAGCTGCAGGGGGGCTCTTCACTCTCGGTTGACCCAGTGCCTATGCCTGCATCTATATCTTTCTGCTGCATGCTAAATGCCAACGTGCCCTGCCACGTCACCTGGCTGCCTACGACTTTGTCGTATCACCCTCCTTGCTCCCATCGAACCCATCAACCACTCTCACCTCCTCAACGGTACACATAGTGTCAAAAACTCTATGCTACTTCGTTTTATGTAGTCTCACAAAACATTTTTAGCTGCGGTCTCTCCTATGGATGAGCCTACTTCCTTTTACCGCGCGGTAAAATTTCAGCATGGGCGTGATGCCATGCAAAGGGATATCGATGCACTTGAGGCTAATCATACATGGATGCTCGAAACTCTGCCTCCTAGAAAGCGAGCCATTGACTCTAAAATGGGTGTACAAAGTCATTCAAGCCTGATGGTAATATTGAGTGCTACAAAGCGCGCCTTGTCGCCAAGGGCTATATTCAAATTGAAGGTGTCGACTTTCATGAAACTTTTGCACCAATGACAAAGCTCGTTACTGTTCGTTGTTTACTTGTTGTGGCAGCCATTCACCATTGGGAGCTTCACCAACTTGATGTTATAAACGCATTCCTTCATGGCGATCTTCATGAAGAAGTCTACATGAAGATACCTCAAGGCTTTGCTAAACAGGGGGAGCATCGTGTATATCGCCTTCGCAAGTCTCTATATGGCTTACGACGGGCTTCTCAAAATTGGTATCATAAGTTTACCCATTCCCTACTGGTAGTTGGTTTTCGTGAGTCTGAGTATGACCGTCATTATTTATATATGCTTTGTTCTCATATATGTCGATAATATTGTAGTAATTGGTAATGATTTGATCGCATTGGAACCCTAAAGCCCATTTACACAGTCAGTTTCATAAGGATCTTGGACTGCTTAAGTACTTTTTGGGGATTGAGGTTTCTCGCTGTCGTGATGGTATTTTTCTCAGTCAACGTAATTATACCCTTGACATCCTCAATGAATGTGGTTTGTTGGGCTGTCGTCTGAGTTCCACTCCCATGGAACAACGACACCAACTTGCTTCTGATTCTGATCCTCTATTTGCTGACTATGGTCGTTATAGGCGTCTTGTTGGGCGTCTTTTGTACCTTACTATCACTCGCCCGCATCATCTATGACATTCACATCTTGAGTCAGTTTAAGCACCAGCCCCGCCAGTCTCACTATGATGCAGCTCTTTGAATTCTCCACTATCTTAAGTCAGCTCCGGGACAAGGCATTTTTTTCTTCTACAGGTTTGTTACAGCTGCGGGCTTATTGTGATGCCGATTGGGCTGGTTGTCCACTTACTCGTCGTTCCACCACTGGTTTTATTGTTTTCACGGGTTTCTCCCCACTTTCATGCGTTCTAAGAAACAGTGGTGGTGTCTCGTTCCACAGCCGACGTAGAATGTCGAGCAATGGCGTCTACTGCTAGTGAGATTGTGTGGCTTGTTCGTTTACTCTCTGAATTGCAGTTTCCACAATGTGCTCAGGTCCATCTATTGTGATCATAATGCAGCATTGCACATCGCTGCTAACCCGATGTTTAACGAAAGGACAAAGCACATTGAAATCGACTGTCATTTTATTCGTCATCACTTACAGTCCAAGATTTTTACTCCACGACCTATATCCTTTGCTGCACAACTGGTTGATTTCTTCACGAAGCCCCTAGGACGTGAAAGGTTTCTTGATCTCCTATCCAAGTTGGCCACTCGAGACCTCCATGCTCCAACTTGAGGGGGGTATTGGGATAACATCTTGATTATCTCATCTACTTATCCACTGAGATAATAGATACCTTGATTATCTATTCTCCATTGAGATAATAAATCCCTTGATTATCTCATCTAATTATTTAATATTAATGTGCTTGATTATTTCCTATTTACTTGCCTTGATCATGGGAGCTACTCTTTATAAGAGTGATGCACTACATTCATCGTTATCACATATGAAATAATATCTTTACATTTTACACCTATTTTTAAAGCAAAATGACAATAGTTTACTATGAAATAGCATTGAATATATCGGTTGATAAAATTATTTTCCCATCACTGATAGATCGTAATTTGTTGTTGTTGTTGTTGTTGTGGTTGTTTTATCTGTTATGTTATGGGAGAGCACTACAGAGTAATAGTAATTTGATTTGTAAATTTCATTGTAATTATAATATTACCATTAAAATCAAATAAAAAATATTTATTATTAAAGGGATGTTTACACTTAGTTATTCAATGTCACGTGTCATGACTCTTCTTTGTTATTTAGGTATCTAGTAGAATAAAGTTTTTACACATAAGTATATTCGCGGGACAAATGATACATCATATAAGAAATATAGGTATAATACAGGAATGTCTTGTGGTACATAAGACATTGATAAAAGGTACATCATGATTATATATATATATATAATATATATATATATGTATGTTTAGGTACGACACAAACACGTGATATGATACGTAAGATACATATAAAAATGATAAATTAACTATAGTAAATAGTATCCCAACCAATTAATTTCGTTTTATGGTGGCTGATGTGTTGGGAATTAAATCCCCCTTAAAGTCCAATCCGAGAAGCCCACATTCGGAAGCCCATGGAGTTTCACTCTACACCCAATTGGCTATAGAGGGAATAACCCACAAGCTTATAAACTGAGAGTTATAAGACCACCAAACAGGCCTCCCTTGAACGATAATCATCTTGTATCGCCGGTTCTGTCGAACGGGACACACCGCCTGACACAATCAATGTCAAGAAGGCTTTCAAAACACATGCTCTGCTAAGCACAAATCGTTGCAAAGTGCGGGAACTCATCATCCACATCGTGTTTGGGCTAGAACCATAGCTATGATATCACTATTGAGAATAAAATCCTCCTTTTAGCTCAATCTCAGAAGCCCAAATTTATAAGCTCATGGGGTTTCACTCTAAAACCAATTGGCTATAGAGGAAATAATCCACAAACTTATAAACTAGTCACAACTTATATAATTATACGATGTGGTTCACTACCCAACATGACGGCGCACGCGTATACTAATGAAAGATTAATGAAATGTGTATACAAATACAGACAGGTCGGTGTGCTCAGTATAATGTGGAAAAAGGAATAATGGCGCATTTGTGTTTTAAGCGTGCAAACATTAGAAATGGGTTGTATTAAAATTTGGAGAAGTCGAAGGTAAAAATGGGAAGGGCAAACAGATCAATCATAAAATTGAGATGCCCTGCATGGCTTCAACAATATAATATTTGTGGAATAGGCAACGAATCCATGTTAAGGGGCCGAATGGAGTGGCAAGGCAAATATAGCGAAGGTCATTATAACTCAAAGAGATCAAATATAAAATCTTGATCATGTGCAATCAATTGAATGGACCAGGTCTGGAAACTACAATTTATTTACAAAAGCATTGTCTTAGTTCTATTTGTGAACAATTTTCCTATTAGACCTGTCAAAACGGGACGGGGTAACCCACCAAAGCCCACACACTAACGGAGCAGGGCGGCGGGCCGGCCATTTGGCATGCCTATGAGAAGGTGGCCTGTCCAGCCACTGGCGGGCTTAGCTTGCAAACAAAATATAAAAAATAAGACAAAATTAAAAAAATTAATATAAAAATTATATCTAATCTAATTTAACTTTTTTAATTAATTATTTTATTTTAACTTCATTAAATTACAAATCCGACCTCAAAATATAAAAAAAAAAGATATATAATTTATATATAAATATATATCTATTAATATATATATAAAATATTGGCGGGCCAGCCGTTCAGGCATGACTTATGGCGGGCCTGAAAAATCACAGACCCTCCCCGTCCTTTTTTGCGGGGCGGGCAGGTTGCGAGCCAATTTGACGGTTCTAGTTCCTACAATCGATGTATTTGTTTGAATAGGAGCGGAAATCTGTAAAAACTAAAACCTTGTTAAAGTGAGATTGAATTTCTTTCTAGCAGAAAAAAGGATCCCTTTTAATTGATTATTGCTATATCACTAGGTGTATGTTTTATCATTTAGCAAGTAATAGTTACACTAAAATTGACGGCCCAAAGAGCTTATGGTCCAAGGGCCGAAACGATAGTAAATTTTCTTCTTTTCTTTTTTCGGGGTAATCACTTTGAGCTTATAGACATTTACTGATGATCACATGGGTCACGTGAATCTCGGACCACATCGCGAAAAAGAAAATATTTACATTTATTGTATAGTTATTACATTGCAAGATGTATCATGTCTCAATTTGCACAGGAAATCCTTCCCTCTCGCCAATAAACGCCATATATTTACGACAATCACATTAAAGCACTAATTTCCCCAAATATCTATCCTAGTTACAAGACATTTTGCCGAAAAACCCTCATCTAGGCCAATTATGAAAATTGCCTATTTAACGGATCTGTTTATATTTAAAATCGGTTTTATGGAAACGATTAAATTTTCGAGATGTTAGGAAAAGGTAAAAATCAAAATGCAAACGATTCGTGCAGGTTTGTAAAACCATTGAGAAGGCGTTTGTGCACTATGGCTAAATGGGCGTGGCTGCAAGAAATCTTAAGCTACTATACTCATATCGGTTTCTATCCACAAAAAGATGAGAAAAAAAAAGAAAAGAAACTAAAAGCTAATCATTCCAACACAAGGAATAAAGCAGATCACGCTTCATGAACAAGAAAAAACAAGTGCTTTGCCTTGGCTGGCTTTTATTATTATGTCTTCAGGTCCCCAACATGTCTCTCTTCAGTCTTCACCAAGCAAAGAACACAACACACATACATATTAAGATAGAATCACGCTTCCTCGTTCACCTGCCTTTTATCGTCTTTAAACAGCTCTCTCTCTCTCTCTCTCTCTCTCTCTCTCTCTCTCTCTCTCTCTCTCTCTCAAAAATGGAGAAGAAGAATAAGAAACATAACACCGAAGAAAGATTGAATCTTGCATCACATAAACAATTAGAGGAAGACATCAATGAAGACGAAGAAGAAGCACTGTCACTTAGTGATCTCCCATTAATCTGTCCAAAAGAAGAAGAACAAGGAAACAAAAGCCCCCCTCGCAAAGAAACTGATCAAGAAGAAGAACATATTCATCACCAAGACTTCGATTTCTGCTCCACGTTCAAAGAATCCGACATGTGTTCGGCCGATGATGTTTTCTTCAAGGGCCAAATCTTACCTCTTCGCCACTCCATTAGTTCCGTAAATGGATCGCTATTACATCATCGACAAAATCAGAAGGAAAAACACACTTCAGTGATTTCTAGGTCAGCGTCGATGGACCGTAATTTCTACTCAAGAAGTTTAGTCTCAAGCAGCAGAAGCAGTAGTATCAACAGCAACAGCTCAACTTCATCTTCGTCAAACACTACTCGAACACCTAATAACAATCGTTACCGTAAGCCTAAACCACGACCACCATTGTTTCCACCGCGTAATAATAACCAGTTCCTCTATAACCAGCCAAGCCCATCTCCTCGACTTAGCAGCAACAGCCAAGGAATTGTTTCTAGCAGTTATTATTCTTCGATCTGCAACTATGAGAAAAACAAGTCACACTCCAAGAAATTGTCGTCTTCTTCATCGTGGAACGTTTTCAAACTAGGGTTAGTCACAATCCCACCAGAGATCCTCAACACAAGGTCGTGCAGTAGTAATAACATGTACAACAACTGTGGTAGCCGTAACAGTGAGAGTAGTAATAACAGTATTAGCTGTAACATTTCTAACATGAGGAAGAAGAAGGAGAATAAGAACAAGGAGAAGGCTGGCGGCGGCTTCTTTGGTGGATGGAAGTGCAGTACTTCTTCGATCGATGAGGTTTTTGATTCGAGAATCACCTGTAAGATCAAGAGAAGCTCGAGTTTGACCGAGGTAAAAGCGCTTTTTGATGACCGTGAAGAACAAGGAGATCGTGATGAGAAGGTGATGATTAGAACGTTGAAGATGATGAAGAAGAAGCGACACTTGTCACATCATCGGACGTTTGAGTGGCTAAAGCAGCTCTCGATCGAAGGTGGTAATGATGATCCATCGTGAAAATGAATTTTAAACGTTTTCCCCGCGTGCTTGCTTGTTTTTCTTTCTTTTTTTTTTTTTTTCTTTATCCCTTACATTTGGTTTTTTTATTAGATCGTGAATTTCATCATGTTTAGTACCTTATGTTGAAAAACGAAAATAATCTTGCCATGTTGAAAAGGCTGACAAGTGACAAATTATAATCGCATGACAAGTGACAAATTATAATCGCATGGATCGCATCAGCAAAACTCGTTATTATACCAATAAAATTAGAAACTATACCAAATATTTTCGGTATTATACCAAGTTAATCACAAGAGTATTATATCAATAAATAAAATTATTCTGATTTTACATAAAGAAAACTAGACATTATACCAACTATTGTCTCTACTATAGCAATTACTGTCGCTATTATACCAATTGTTGCCGCTATTATGCCAATAAATATCATTATTGCAATTTTGTCTCAAAAACTGGATATCATACCAAAGTGTTATCGCTATTAAACAAGTGTTATGGCTATTATACCAACAACTAGCGTTATTGCAATTTTGTAGAACTAAATTGGACATTATACCAAGGTAGTCGCTATTATTCCAACTGTTATCACTATTATACCAATAAATAATGTTATTATAATTTTATAAAGATAAAATTGGAAATTATACCACTTCTTGTGGTTATTATCCAACAGAATTGAATATTATACCAACTTTTTATCACTGTTATGCCAGCAATTGGTGTATTATTCAATTTTGTTGGTATAATAACGACAACAGATTGCACAATTTCCAATTGTGTATGTAATAAAATTATGATAACGTTATGTGTCTGTATAATATCAATAACAGTCGGTATAATAGCGACAACAGTTAGTATACTGTTCAAATTTATTGTGAGGAGAGATTATTTTGTCCTTTCACTGTTTGAAATATTAAACACACAACTTTTTTATATATGGGTACTGAACATGACGAAACAATTCGATGGGTACTGAACATCAATTTTGAAATTCAAAGCATATTGAAAGGGAGTTTTTGGTTTCGTTATTCTCTTTTCTCGAAAAAATGAGATCAGTGGTTCAAATTAAAACTAGTTATCAAATAATCGGAAAAAAAGAACAATTTTATGAAATTATAAAAGAGAAACGCAATCAAGTAGGGAGATGAAGGTCACGCGAATGTAGAAAGAAGTCACTCGATTTGACCATCTATTTATTTGCACATTTTCTTTTACGAGGATTCTTGTCTTTGGATCCTGAGGGCCTACCACGTTTCAACTGTGGTTTCAGCTCAATTTTATTAGTAGTATTACCAATAGAAGTATCAATTCTAACAAGAGCATTAATAGCTGATATATGTAATTTACTCACCTTTTCTGGTCAGTAAAATTATCTGTCAATTGATTGGCTATATTTTGTTAATGAGTTGTCTTTTGAACTTCAATTTCACATTCTTTTGTACGAGGATCAAAATGAACCAATGTTAATTCATTCCAACTAATATCTTTAATCAGCTGTCTATTTTCTTTATCTCCCCCTAATGTTGGAAATTTTGATTCATCAAAATGACAGTCGGCAAATCGAACCGTAAATAAATCTCCTGTCAATGGTTCTAAATATTGTAGTATTGACATAGATTCAAATCGAACATATATTCCCAATCTTCTTTGAGGTCTCATTTTAGTGCGTTGTGTGGAGCAATTGGAACATACACTGCACATAAAAAATTCTCAGATGGGAAATATCTGGTTACTGACTGAAAACCATTTGTAATGGGGAAATTATGATAACTTGTGGGTCGAATACGAAGTGATATGCTGCATGCGAAATAGCATATCCCAAACATGATAAAGGAAGCTTCGACTTCATTAGTAAATAGTCTTGCTATTGAATCGTTTCATGGACACTGACTCGCAGGTCGTACAATCGAACATGGCTTATTACTCAAGGAGTGTCAATGATCGACGACAAAGCTATAGTAGTCTGCGTGAACCTTAGACCGAAAGGAGCTTTGACGGAGTTGACTTCGAAGTCTCGACTATCACTGGTTCCCCTCGACCCGACTTGCTGTTGCATGGGCTAACGGGCCAGATGCGGTCTTGATGACGATTTGTGATTGCTGGGCTCAGACGCCGATACGGATTCACAGTCTCGCAAGTAATCGAGACAGGTGTCCTATGAGGACGACGACGGGAAATTATGAAATTCTTGGCCAATGTGTTGAACTAACTCATGTTAGATATGAAGGGTAGTTTGGTGATTTGCCTCGTCTCCGTTTTATCATAGTTCAGTTAGTTTGACATAGACCATGGCTCTCACTAGATCGGGACACAGTTGAAGGGTTTATACGTAGTACGATAATTTATAGCAGTTTCAGGAATTAGACTAGGTTGAAATTCGTGCTCAATCGGGCTCCTGTCCAGTACTGCGGGAATGGCTAGGCAACTACAGGACTCTTGGATTCCTCCCTTGCTGATTGAGTCGAACCTAGAGGTCGGGCTTAAAAAGGATCACTAAAGTATATCTTTGAAGAGAGAATGAGTTTTGGGCCTTAACGGGCCTTGGGTCGTTAGGTCGCGTCTTAATGAGCCTTGGGCCATTTATTGGATCGAAGTCGGACTTCGTATGAAACTAACTTTAAGACTTGGGCTTGGCCAAGTGCTTAATAGGTTTGGGGGTAAAATTGGATTTTCACCTTAAGCTAATTTCGAAATATGTCTTTGAGGGTATTTTTGGAATTCACATATTTGATATAAATAAATATGGAATAAAATTACTCTGAAAATTAGTTAATTGGATTATAAATTTTGACATTTATGTAGTATGAAATTCAAAATTTGATTCCACATTTGAAGATATATTATTTGATTTAAATATCTAAGTTAGTTATCTATTTTTAGTAAGTTTTCTTAATTTGAATTTGGAATTCAAAAGAGAGAGATAAATGTGATACAAGCAAAAATCTCTCATACTTTAAGGAGTTAAAAATGGAAATGCAAGCCTTAAGAGAGGCATGAACTTCGTGCTCCATACAAGCAAAAAAAGGCGAAGCACACGAAAAAACGCGACGAGTTTCACACACTCGATATCTCTCGCGACGGAATGAATGTCGCTAGTTATCTTTAGGGAAACGTTTCCGCGATACACCGCGAGGTCGGCGTAATGATCTAGTGATCCCTACTGCGAGGTCGGTGTGACGTTTAAAGAAAAGGACGAGGAGCTGTCAATCGCTTCAAATGGTAATCTCTTACTGGTTCGACCGCCCTATTACATGCATATATGTTTCATGCTTATGAACCGATCTACGAGGGAAAAGGAAAACCTGGAAATTTTTTGTTACGCACCGTATCCGGGGCGTTGCGTCTCAGGTACACACCGGGTAACCCAACAAATTCTACATAAAATTCATAATAATACAACACACATACATTCATAAAGTCATGATAATACATAAACAACATACATAAATAAAATATCAATACGATACACAAATAAGTCTTTTATTAATTAGGATCGGCGGAGATTCTTCAAGATCCGTGTGGAGAATATCGTCGAGGTTGAGATTAGAGCCTCCTTCATATTCGATAAAGTTTGTCTCAACTTTCTTTCCTTTATTTTCAAGCGATTTTTTGATAGAGCTCACAAGATGTTTTGCCACACGACAAGTACGAGTATAATGACCTTTCATACCACAACGAGAACATGGTTCATCAAATCGCCTTTTAGATTGTTCGCCTATTTCCTCTTTATTTCATTTTTCTTTTTCTGAGGAAAATTATCATAGTTACCGTAATGTTGATGGTTACGTCCACGACCTCGGCCACAACCAAGGCCACCTCCATGACCTCGATTATTATACCGGTCACGACCGCAAAAGGTATTGCCTCGATCACTTTGTTAAGTGTTCACATTTACTTCAGGAATAGGAGTAGAGCCCGTTGGTTGTGATGGATGGTTCTTAAATAATAACTCATTATTTTGTTCAGCAACAAGGAGACATGAAATTAATTCTGAATATTTCTTAAAACCCTTTTCGTGATATTGTTGTTGTAACAACAAATTCGCTGCCTGGAATGTGGTGAAGGTTTTCTCCATCATACTTGCTTCTCTAACTCCTTGTCCACACAATCTCAATTGAGAAGTAATTATGAACGTAGAAGAATCATAATCACTTACAGATTTATAATCTTGGAAGCGTAAATCTGTCCATTCATATTGGACATTTGGTAGGATCACAGTCCTTTGATGGTCGTATCTTTCTTTTAGATTAGTCCACAAAATAATTGGATCTTTCACAGTGAGATATTTCACCTTTAAACTTTCATGAAGGTGGTGATGGAGAAAAACCATGGCCTTGGCCTTGTCTTGTCTCGATGTCGTTTTATCAAGTTGTATAGTAATTCCCGGTCCTTTCGATTCAAGGTGGATTTCGGCATCCATAATCCATGATTGCCTGTGATATCCAGAGCAACAATATCTAGCTTTTGAAGATTCGACATTTTACTATCATAGAGTGTAACAATTGATTAAGAAAAATAATTCGAAACGTAAATAATATTAACGTTATTTCGCTAAGGTAAAAAGTCAAATTTGAATAAAATGCATATATTTAAAAATCAACGGCCCAGCTAGTATTCGAAAGTTGGTGCTCATGCCACAAAGTTGTGGGGGTTACCGCGAGAGCTAGCGGGCTTTTTGTGTTGTAAGATATGAAAATTGTTGGGTTACCCGGTGTCTCCCGGAGACGCCACGTCCCCGGGAACGGTGCGGAACAAAACTTTTCCGGGTTCCCCCATTGCCCTCGTAGCTCGGATCAGAATAGTAACACATAGACATGCAATAAGGCCGGTCAACCCCGTAGAGAATTACCAGTTGACGCGAGTGGCAGCTCCTCGTCCTTTTCTTCAAGACTTCGTCGATGGTGGTGGATGGCACTAGATCGTCACGCCGACCTCGCAGTGTACCACGGAATCAGTTCTCTGAAGATGGCTAGAGAGAACTGAGCCGTCGCATGGGGAAAACGTGTGTCCGTTCGGTGTGTGTTTTGTGCCTTTGGTTGATTTCGAAAATCACCTCTTTCTTCTCTACCTTTGGAGCACGAAATTCTTAGCCGATTTAAAGGCTTAGATTGTGATATCTTAGTCCTTAAAGAGTGAGAGATTTTTGCCAAATCTTACTCTCTTTTGAATTCTAAATCCAAACTTAAGGAAACTTGTTATTACTAGTTCAACCCCCGTGCGTTGCACGGGTTATTTTTAAGAGATTTTTTAGTTTATTAGATCTCTTTTTATCGGAAAGACCTGAGATCCGCGATCGGGCCATCTATTTTATAGTGGACCCGAGCCCCGCCCATTTATAGTGGACCCGAGATCCGCCCATTTATTTTGTAGTGGACCCGAGACCCGCCCAATTACACGGCTGCTTCAATAACAGTCGTGCAAAAACAGGACAAATCCTAAATAAATATTAATCATAGATTATGAAATTAGAAACACAATTATGTAGAACTTCAAACAAAGAAAAGAATAAATGTACTGATACATACTTTTTACACCCGCAAGAAGTTGGACGACTGTACGAAAACTATTGCACGACTGTTATTGAAACAATCATGTAATTTAGGAAACAGGAGTAGGAACGATGCAGTAGTGCATTATAACAATATACATCAGTAGTGCATTATATTCTTGTAACATAATCTCTCACCTAATTGTTGTAAGCTTCATACTCTTTACACCCGCAAGAAACTATACGACTGTACGAAACTATTGCACGACTGTTATTGAAACAGCCATGGAATGACGCAGTAATACATTACAACAGTAGTATTAAGTTCTTATATGCATACCTTCAGTTAAGCAATCTCTCACCTAATTGTTGTAGAATTCATGGTAAACAATGTTGACTATTGCATCATCTTCAAGTTCATCTTCTTTCTTCGTCCCACGTTCTATCTGAGTCCAATACCAAAATGCTTTCATTAGCCAGGTTTTGTCACACAGAGCAATCTTTTTTATGTGTAATATAAAATCGTTGCAGGATTATCCATAGCTTTTTATAAAAATAATAATAAAAGTCATATTCTACAGTCTCTCAGTCGTATAATCTTACAATGTCTAAGTAGTTCAGTTGATTTTACAATGTTTAAGTATTAGTTGTGCAGTCTTACAGTTATACAATGTTTAAGTAGTGGAGACCGATGATCAAACAACTTGGGATTTGACCCGTTTGAGGCAGAGAAATTTGACTCTAGGGCGATTGTTACATTAAGTAATCTTTTAGTTGCCGTCTTACAAAGCTAATTTTATCATAACCTAATATAATGTCAACCTGTGAAGCAGTCTTATAACATTGTTATTAGCAACAACTTCAACTTTTTATTATATAGAATAATAGTAGATCAATGGAGCAGCTTGATATATTGATGCTAAAAGAATTCTTACTAATCTCCTCCTTAGCTTGAAGGTGGGTAGAGTGGGCTTGAGTTCTCTTCCTCATACTTCGACCCGTTGAAGATCAAAGAAGTCGAGATGCAAAATAGAGTAATGAACTTAAATGTTTAAATGACAATATCTCGATCACATAACTATTTACTCAATATACATTTCCCATATAAAAACTATTGCATTATACATTACAAATAATTTTATTTGGTGTTCACCATAATAAAATTTCAGTCGTGTATTGTGAAGAATGCCAACACTTAGATGTATAGTGCAAATTAAATGTTTCTAATGAATGCCAGTCGCTAAATAAATTTATAAGAGTCATAAGGTGTAATGCATTATACAATATAAATAATCATAATTTTGCATGATACATGTGAAGTTATTTTTAATTGACGTCATAATAATATTTCAGTCGTGTATTGTAAAGAAATTCCAATATATTTTTTTTATACGTGTAACAATACAAAAGAATATTGCATTATAAATTACAAATTATTTTTACTTGATCTGGTCTAGCGTAATATTTTTCAGTCATGTATTGTGAAGAATGCCAACAATTAGATGTTCGTATCAATAGTGCAAATTAAATGTTTAATACGCTAAGGGCTCGTTTGGTAGGGAGGATGGGTTTAGAAGGTATTAGTTTTAGTTGGGTCTAAATAATGATGGTATAAGTTATTTGATGTGCTTGGTTAATGGGTTTAAACAATAATTTCGGATGTGTTTGGTAGATAAATTTAGATGGTTTTAGGTTTAATTAATTTCAATTACTATTGTATATTTTGAATTTAAAATAAATCTTGTTAGGGTTTTTTTTCGCCTGCACGCAGTTCCACTTAGCTGTGCATGTTCGTTCTCAATCTTTTTCACAGTTGATGCATCATGTTTAATTAGCTTTGTTCTCTGATGATTTGTTCATTCTCAAATTTTTGTTCGTTATTTGCATATAAATAGATCAATTGCATATCAATACTTATTTGCCTTTCACTGTACGAAAGGCATCAAATAGGTCTAATCCCAAAACTGAACAAATGAGTGAATTGTTGGATCGATCAAATAGCATCAAAGCTCTGGTGAATCGATGTTTGATGGGTGTTGGATCGGTCAAGATAAAAGAAAAAAACAGGTTTAGAAGATTCGATTATTAAAAAGGGTAAAGTAGGAAATAGATATTAAAATAAATGGTAAAATTGGCCAAAGAGCTTGGGATTAAATAAGGGTAGGGTAGGGGGCTAATTTAATTAATACTTAATAGAGTATATTAAGAGGGTATTAAATAAAATCCACCTTTAAAACCTGCCTATCAAACACAACTTTTATTAATCATTTCCCATCTAAACCTCCCTAATACCCCCAACCAAACGGGCTCTAAGGTACCCGCTGAAGAAAAATATATAGATTATGTATCTAAATTTCAAAACCCATCATCTTTTGCGTGTTAATATAAGCATTCTAGCGTATTTGATACAACATGCCATAAACTCAGTAAATGTATCAATTAACAAAAACATAAAAGCAAACTCAAAAAACATACTTAACAACAACAAAAAGTTAATTAAAATGGTAAAGACTAAAAGAGTAATCTAAACAGATGCATGTGCATTAGACGATTGATATTGGTAAGCTCATCGAGAAATCTTGGCCCTTATTTCTCTCCCTAGAATAACACTTGCCTGCAATCTCCAAATGTACGGCCATCGTAGGTGGATCAGTAAAATAAATTTTGACGCGTCACTTCAACAACAAAATTCTTTATATTTTCTTCAGCGAGTACTTAGCCACATTTTCCCCACTGGCCAAGGCTTCGAATGGAGAGAAAGTGCTATACAGTGTAAGTGATAAGCAAAAGATGAAAAACGAAATAAAAGGCCAATGTATATTCATAGCTTCGTATTTGGGCAGTATCCAGGTAGACAAATCAGGAATTCATAATGTGGATAATCCTCAGCAATCTGTATCATTCAGAACTGATATATTAGAGGAACAACAGCTCATTACACGATTTAATAGGATATGCCCAAAGACCATATAGTCAAAATCAGAAGCATATATGAGAAACCAAAATCTTGCAATTGTGACTAAACTGTCAAGGAAACGATTGATGAGTCAAATATTAAGGTATTACTGTAAAATGAAAGGAAACCCAAAATCCTATACCCTAGAAACATGAAAAAAGGCTCACACTTGCTCGTAAACTGGAAACGATATCCACTTAGGGAAGTTCTTGCCTCAGACTTCTTTCAAATCATCCCTACTCAGTGAGCTCAATAGCTTAATATCAATAGCCTGTCCACAGTAGCACCAAATAACTCGTCAATTAAAAAATTAACGAACGAAAAACCCAATCAATCAATTCAATTGTAGCACACAAAATCATCAACACAAAATTGATAACCAAAACAGGGGTGAAATACCTTGGCCACACGTTTGCTACTTCGTAGATCATCATACGCTTCCAACCCGCCATCAGACCGATCCCAAACAACATCCTCATCACCATTCCCGATATCAAACCCATCATTTTCTCCCTCTAAATTGATCGCTGATGTTCTATTGAACTTACATCAACTACCAATTAATTTCTTCCAGCATAATACTAATAATATCGAAAGGGAAAAAGAAACTGAATATCCAGCTAAGAAGAAAAACATATCTTTATTATGTAAACACTCTGGTGCTACTGGACGAAGCAAATCTGAAGCAGCCAAGAGAAAACATGGCATTTTTATATTCGCACTAACCCCAAGCTTAAGATGCGTTTTCGGACGGATCCACTTTGGGATAACCTCTTCACTCCCAGCAGCAGTGGTTTCAAAGAACGTGTTGCAGCCATGGGATCTTTTTCCTAAACAACAATCATATAGTGTATATATATATTTAGAGAGAGAGAAAGAGAGAGAGAGAGATGAGATAGTTAAAGATCTCAGAGCAACAATGGTTTTTCGTATGTGGAACATACCAATTCTGATAAAAATAGATATAAAAAGCGATTGAATCCTTTTATGGCCTGACTTTTTTTCTTTCTCTGTTGAACGCAAATCCGCACATTTGAAGGAAGAGGCTTATCAATTAGAAGCACTTTCCTATGATGGTTTTTGCGTTACAAGGGTTATTGTTAAGAGCTTTTTTAGTTTATTAGATCTATTATTATCGGAAAGACACAGTATCCGCAATCGGGCCATCTACTTTATAGTGGACCCGAGATCCGCCCATTTATTTTATAGTGGACCCGAGACCCGACCAATTACATGACTGCTTCAATAACAGTCGTGCAAAAACCGGACAAACCCTAATTAAATGTTAATCATATATTATTAAATTAGCAACATAATTATCTAGAACTTCAAACAAAGAAATCAGAATAAATGTTCCAATACATGCTCTTTACACTCGCAAGAAACTGGACGACTGTACGAAACTATTGCAGGACTGTTATTGAAACAATCATTTAATTTAAGAAACAGGAGTAGGAACGATGCAGTAGTGCATTATAACAATATACATTAGTAGTGCATTATGTTCTTGTTACATACCGTTAGTTAAATAATCTCTCACCTAAATGTTGTAGACTTCATACTCTTTACACCCGCAAGAAACTGCACGACTGTACGAAACTATTGCACGACTATTATTGAAACAGTCATGGAACGACGCAGTAGTGCATTATAACAGTATACAACTGTAGTATTATGTTCTTATTACATACCTTCATTTAAGCAATCTCCCACCTAATTGTTGTAGAATTCATGGTAAACAATGTTGACTATTCCATCATCTTCTTTCTTCGTCCCACGTTATCCGAGTCCAATGCTTGCATTAGCCAGGTTTTGTCACACAGATCACTCTTTTGATGTGTTATATAAAATCATTGTAGTCTTATCCATAACTTTTAATATAAATAATAATAAAATCATGTTCTACAGTCTCTCAGTCGTATAGTCTTACAGTCTTACAATGTCTAAGTAGTGCAGTTGATAAATGTGTATCGTATGTTTTACAATGTTTAAGTATTAGTTGTGCAGTCTTACAGTCATAAAATGTTTAAGTAGTGGAAACCAATGTTCAAACAGCTTGGGATTTTGACCCGTTTGAGGCAGAGAAATTTGACTCTGGGGCGATTGTTACATTAAGTAATGTTTTAGTTGTTGTCTTACAAAGCTAATTTTATCATAACCTAAGATAATGTCAACATGTGAAGCAGTCTTATAACATTGTTATTAGCAACAACTTCAACTTTTTATTATATAGAATAATAGTAGATCAATGGAGCAATCTTGCAATATTGATGCTAAAAAAATTCTTACCAATCTCCTCCTTAGTTTTAAGGTGGGTAGAGTGGACTTGAGTTCTCTTCCTCATACTTCGACCCGTTGAAGATCAAAGAAGCCGAGATGCATAACAGAGTAATGAGTTTATATGTTTATATGACAATATCTCGATCTCATAACTATTTACTCAATATACATTTCCCATATAAAAACTATTGCATTATTCATTACAAATAATTTTATTTGGCGTTCACCATAATAACATTTCAGTCGTGTATTGTGAAGAATGCCAACATTCAGATGTATCAGTAGTGCAAATTAAATGTTTCTAATGAATGTCAGTCGCTAAATAAATTTATAAGAGTCATAAGGTGTAATGCATTATACAATATAAATAATCTTAATTGATCGTAAACAACATCCTTTCGTTGATCATCATACGCTTCCAACCCGCCATCAGAGCGATCCCAGACAACATCCTCATCACCATTCCCGATATCAAACCCATCCTTTTCTCCCTCTAAATTGATCACTGACGTTCTATAGAACTTACATCAACTACCAATCAATTTATTCCAGCATAATACTAATAAAATCAAAAGGGAAAAGAAACTGAATATCCAGCTAAAGAAAAAACATATCTTTATTATGTAAACACTCGGGTGCTACTGGACGAAGCAAATCTGAAGCAACCAAGAGAAAACATGGCATTTTTTATATTCGCACTAACCCCAAGCTTGATCTGGGCCATAATAATATTCTAGTCGTGTATGTTATAGAATGTCAAATATATTTTTTATACGTGTAACAATATAAAAAAATATTGCATTATACATTACGTATTATTTTTACTTGACGTGCGCCATAACAATATTTCAGTCATGTATTGTAAAGAATGTCAAATATATTATTTTCAATGTGTAACAATATAAAAAATATTGCATTATATATTACAAATAATTTTTATTTGGCGTACGCCATAATAATATATTAGTCATGCTATGTGAAGAATGCCAGCATATATTAAAAATTATTTTTTACTTGATCTGCGCCATAATAATATTTCAATCATTTATTGTAAAGAATGTCAAATATATTTTTTTATACTTGTAATAATATAAAATAATATTGCATTATATGTCAACTTGTGCACGGCATCATTTAATCGTGATCTTTGTAAGTCTTATTTTTGCACTACTGTTACTGAAGCAGTTGTGCAATTAAAGGGTTTGTCCTAGAACTTTATGTATAGGCATCTTGTAAGGCTCATAGTCGTGCGATTTCTCATCATGCATTTTATTTGCACTACTGACTACACTATGGAAGACTTATTTTAATTTGCACTACTGAATACGAACATCTGAATGTTGGCATTCATCAATGAGATATTATTATGGCGCATGTCAAGTAAAATAAATAATCATAATTTTGCATGATACATGAGAAATTATTTTTAATTGACATGCATCATAATAATATTCTAGTCGTGTATTGTAAAGAATGTCAAATATATTTTTTATACGTGTAACAAATAAATTGCACTATGCATTAGAAATCATTTTGATTTAACGTGCGCCATAATAATATTTCAGTCGTGTCTGGAAAAATGGCAACATACGTTAGAAATTATTTTACTTGATATGGGCAATAATGATATTTCAGTCGTGTATTGTATAGAATGTCTAATATATTTTTTATACGTGTAACAAAATAAAAATATTGCATTATACATTACAAATTATTTTTACTTGACGTGCGTCATAATAATATTTCAGTCATGTATTGTAAAAAATATTTTTTTCTACATGTAACAATATAAAAAATATTGCATTATACATTACAAATCATTTTTATTTGGCGTGTGCCATAATAATATTTCAGTCATGCTATGTGAAGAATGCCAACATATATTACACATTATTTTTTACTTGATCTGCGCCATAATAATATTTCAGTCATGCATTGTAAAGAATGTCAAATATATTTTTTATACGTGTAACAATATAAAATAATATTGCATTATATGTCAACTTGTGAACGGCATCATTTAATCATGATCTTTTGTGAGTCATATTTTTGCACGACTGTTACTGAAGCAGTCATGTAATCAAAGGGTTTGACGTAGAACTTTAGGTTCAGACATCTTGTAAGGCTCATAGTCATGCGATTTCTCATCATACATTTTATTTGCACTATTGACAACTACTATGGAAGATTTCATTTAATTTAAACTACTGAATACGAACATCTGAATGTTGGCATTCTTCACAATACACGACTGAGATATTATTATTGCGCATTTCTTCCATCAAATTAACATTTATTACCGACATAAATTACTATGTAATACATTCCCAAAAAAAAACACACCATCATCACCAGCAATATCCAACTTTTATAAGTAAAGCCCAAACATTAATTAATTGGAGACTAACAACAAATACCAGATCATATTCGGGTCGTCCGAGGTGCCCAACTGATAATCAACAACCCCATCAAATTCTAGCACCATAAATCCATCTGATAACATCAAAGAATTACTTTGCATTATTCATTCAACGTTTCAGCAGAAAAGTATTTTCGATCCCTCTGTTCATTTTCTTTTCGAATTTACTAAACAGAAAAAACTTTTTCGATAGTCAGAAAATTACAACTATTGTCCACTTCCAATCGCCATAACCACGAAGCAATCATTTCCACACAATATGAGCTCAAATCGCCATACGGGGTATCCGACAATGTGAGAGGCCATTTTCTGGAAGTTCAAAAAAGCAAATCAATAATGATTGTTATGAAACGACAACTATTACGCACGCACACATAATATTATGGTACACAGCAACAGAAACTTTCTGGGGTAAATTAACAAACAGAAGGCGGGCAAAATCAGGTAAATGACATGGTCCATGATTTGAAACGACAACCTAATCCATGATTCATGCAATTAATCCATTGATCACACCAATTCTAAAAATTTTTTAAAAAAAATCGAAACAAATACAAACAAACAGAGCGACGACAAACAAACCTCAAATCTAAAAATGTTGAAATATAAATAGAAAATGTTGGTGCAATATAAACAGAAATGTTACTGACCAAGCATAGGAAACACCTTGTCATGGATCAATCGAAGTCGAAACAAAATGATATAAATATATAAATGTACATTAATGGGTAGGACTAAGCCTAATTGTTGCCAAGCGACCAGGCTACTCTTCAACATTGCGTCCAAGGCAGCGGAAAAGGTGGGAATAGGCAACGACCTTGAGAACAGATTCCATTCTTCTTGAAGACGGTTCCTCGTCGTTTATGGAGATGACGAATGAATAAATACTGTAACATAAGAAGAGGCACCATGACTCCATACATCGAATAACTGCTTCTCTTTCCCCCACGATCCTCCACTTCTTCTGATGCAATCTCAAATCGTCGCAAGATTCCTCCTTTAGTAACGTTATTTCAGCATTGTTTACTCGGCTCTCGCGCCCCTCTTTCAATGGCATTATCTAACAGATGGAAGAAAACTTATTTCCAATACACATCATAATGCCCATGAATAATAGAAAGAGAGGAAATCACGAACATTGTTTAATCACATTAAGACAATCATCATCAAGCAGCTAACTAATTGAACGAAAGAAATTAGGATAATCTCAAAGGCAAACCTGATCTTGCATTAATGATGTAAGAGGACTTGTAACAATTGTCGTCTTTCTCGAGACCAATGTGGCACATGGGAACTTTATTCATTCCACGTTTCGGTAGAAAATTATTTTCGTTACCCCTGTTCATTTTCTTCTGGTATTACTAAACATTAAAAACTTTTTCAGATAATCAAAAAATTACCACAACTATTGTCCACTTCCAGTCGCCATGACCACCAAGCAATCATTTCCACGCAATATGTCATCTATTATTTCTTTCTGGTACTGTCCGAACTTAGAAAATCCAAAGTACTCCTACAGGAAAAAGGCAGTGAAAGGACAATGAGTTGAAGCAAAAAAAAAAACTAATCAACAAAAAATAGAGCGGAAAATGCTAGGGAATACGAAATGACCTTGAGAATCCTCGACGTTTATGGAGACGGCGAAAGAATAAATACTGTAACTTAAGAACTACCCGTCTAAGCTTTTCTCGATTTTTTTTTGACGCCTTTTGCAGGTTTCGATAATACTTAGTACGTCACAGGGCCAACAACTACAGGAACATTATCTACCCCAAGCTGTGCCAAGAAACACCGAAATCATCAATGCATCATCGCACAATCTACAACATAACACAAAAACGCATGTAACAACCAAAAAATCTCAGAGCCAATACTGCTTTATGAAAAAACAGAGGACCCAATTCTGGCACAATGTAGTGGCTGCATTAAGAAAAAAAGAAACATGATTACAATTATAAAAAGCCTAGACAAATAAAAGAGAAGAGACTTATGAAGCCGTTATCTTGATTCGATGCCTTTCTAACTTCTAATTTACTTGAGGACAAGCAAATGCTTAAGTGTGGGGAGGTTCGATAAACGTACATTTGAACATGAATTATAGCGGTGATTTAGGATATAATAGAGTGTTCTTCATTGATTTATGCATTTATTAGCTCTATTACACCTATTTACACTTTATAGGACCTTAGGACGACTACCAAGCGAAAAGTAGCGAAAAGGAGCGAAAACGAGGCAAAATGAAAAGTTATGAAGCCACAGAAGAGTGTCACGGTGTGACACTTCTTGCACCAGGCCGTGACGAAAGGTTGAAAGTGAAGCCGAGCGATGTAGAGTATAGTCACAGTCGTGAACGTCATGCACGAGGCCGTGACAAAAGTGCGAGACCTAAGTTCAATCAAGTCACGCCCGTGAATGGTCTAGCTCCTGGCCGTGACAAAAGGCCGAAACCAAAGCATACGTGAGTCACGAAATGATGAAGCGATGAAGAACGGAGCGTAAATAGGGTTCACAACCACGAGCAAGACTCGTCACGGTCGTGAAGTCCGCCTGCAAAGTAGCAGCAGCTTCAAAAATTTCATATATCCCAATCTAGATCTTCGATTGAGCATCCCTTTAGTCAAAATAGAGATTGGTGAGTCTACTCTCTATGATTAAGAATTTTAGGTCAATCGGATATCGTTCACCCCTCCATCTGAGAGAAATATGAAACTGTCGCAAAGCTGTTGAAAGTGTCACGGCCGTGACATAAGCTGCACGAGGCCGTGAAAGCGAGCAGTAGCCGCGTTTGTCCCTCCTCGAAGCCTTCATGGCCGTGAAGGCCCATGTACCAGGCAATGAAGGTTGTGAAATTCGGTATAAAAGCCGAATTTCAACTCAGAAAAGGGCTGAACCTATCAGAACATAACCCTGACACACCATAGACGAAAAGAGTCGTGAAGAACAGGGAATTACGTCCCAGAAGCACAAGAGACAGATCAATAACAATTCCACGCCCAATTGAACGACGAACGAGGATTCTACCACGAGATCATCCCAGATCCATCCGTAGTGAAGATTATGAGTTCTTCCTCCTTATTCTTTATTTCTTCTGTCACTTTTTCGTTAATTATGAGTAGCTTAATTCCCTCTGTGTTTGGGCTTAGATGAACGCTAGGTCGATTCGTACTTAAACATATATTTATCGTGACTCGTGCTTATGAATATTTATCTATCTATGAAATTGTTTCTTCGCTTTAATATGTCTATGTGTTAAAGTGATTGTGTGGAAAATCGTTTAGGGTGACAGCTAAACAACGATTAGGCCGTTCGTAGATGATAGGATTCGAGTATAGGGCAAAAGAAATACTCGATCCTCGTTGTTAGATTGTTGAATCTTAGATCCCCGCGAGCATCTAGAGCAATAGCAAATTCGCGAGTGGGTAGGAAATTACTGCGATTTAGTCAAGAATCTAGTAGGAACGATATTTTATTGTCTTAGTCGATAGTACCTAGCGGGATTCGAATCCCGAGCACACTATTTTATCTGAAAGGACTCTCACTAGTTTCAGTCGCGTTCTCTTAATCTCTCGTTGCTTTAGGATTGGTCTGTTAGGTTAGTTCTTAGTATAAACAATTTGCGCACTTTGTTTAGGCTAAATATCGAGTCGATAGGTTATTACTAGTATTCAGTTTGTTCCTCGTGTTCGATACTCATTTACTCACCTTACTACACTACAAATGATAGGTCCACTGCCTATCGCACGTTGGTAATAGTAATTATGTATTCGTTTTATTTATCACTTGTCACACATCCACTTTACATTAATACACCGCGTGTCGATCACTCCCAATCCATTTCTCACGCATTACCCTCAATGGAAACTATCATTAGGAAAAGCGTGAAGAAAGAAAAATCGCCTTCTAAAGCTCAGAAATCTAAAAATAAAACTGTAAAAAAAAGTAACTCTAACCTTGTGTTTACTACGTCTACAGAGAGCGCAATAGCTGAGATAGAGAAATCGAAGGCAAGAGTGTCTAGTTTAGAAATTAAGAAGGAGCCTCCAGATGTCAAAGTTTCAACTGCATCTTCTCCTTCTGTAATAAGAAAAGACACTCGTAGAAATAAAAGAGTCATTTCTTCGCTTCAAATTATTGTGTCTGCATGCTCCTTAGAGCCAACTACATTTAGAAGCACTAACTACGAAATAGGCTCTTTTTCAAATGTAACAAACACTTATTCTAAAACAAATACCGATACGAAGACTCATAGAAAACAAGATCCAGCCATTAAGAAGGCATATAGTTCTATTCACGCATGTTCTCACCTAAGGTATCCTGTAAAGATCCATTCCCACAAACACCTTAGGAGACTATCAAATGAAAGTTCTTTTCCTCGGAGCCTGCCAAAGCATTTGCCCGCGCTGAAATTACTCTTCCCTGCCAGGTTCAACCCTAATGGGTTCCTAGATCTCTGCCTAAGAAGACGAAAGCCAAAAAGGCCAAATCTTCAACAAAGGGCAAACCCAAATCCACTCCTTCAAAGATGGCTTGGGTTGCTAAAGCTCCAATTAGTGATAATTTAGGAACTATATCTGAACCGAAAACTAAATCTGATAATCTGAGAGAACCCATTATATAAGTGGGTACCTAAAGCTCTCTAATCTGGTTTTGCAGAACCATCATGTGTCATACATCGATTCCGGTTGCTCCACACACATGACTGGAAATCAAAAGATGCTGAGCAACTATCAAGACCGATTGAACGGAAAAGTCACGGCAACAACGATTCGGCTCCAATGTTGGGATTAGGAGATATCATTCTAGAGAATCTGACAATCAATGATGTCTCATTCATCAAAGGCCTCTGCCATAACTTGTTCAGCAGAGGCCGGTTCTGCGACATAGGATTCCAGGTAGTCTTCCACGCCGGCCGGTGCAGAATATTGGACAGTCAGGACAAAGAACATCTCCAAGGACTTCAAAATCAAATCTTTACACGATGAACCTGACGTCTGTGCGGTCGACAGCTGTTTCTCCAGACTGTATTTCAGAGGAACAACTTATGGTATCAATGCATGTCTCATCTCAACATCAAAGCTCTTCAATGTCTTTCAACGAAAAAGTTGGTTCATGGTCTTCCAACTATAGTATTACAGAAAGAGCATCAGTGATCGGCATGTCAATTAGGAAATATGAAGCGAGCGTCTCATCATGTTAAACTGGTTGCCTCTACTTCATGTCCTCTGAAACTACTACACATGGACCTCTGTGGACCGATGCGGACACAGCGTATCAACGGACGTAAGTATGTACTAGTTATTTCGACGACTTCTCTCGCTACATATGGACGATGTTCCTCCAAACTAAAGATGAGACAGGGGACTTGATCGTAGAATTCGTAAACTCTACTCAGAATTTGCTGCAACAGACTATCCAAGTCATTCAAACAGATAACGGTTGAGTTTAAGAACAAATACCTCAATGACTTTTACTAAAAACTTGGGATTAGTAAGCAATTCCCAGCTGCAAAGACACTTCAACAAAATGGGGTAGTAGAACAAAAAAAATAGGACTCTAGTGGAAGCGGCGTACGATGCTTATCCACTCTGACCTTCCATATTTCTTGTGGGCTGAAGCAGTAAATACCGTCTGTTTCACTCAAAACAGGACGGTAGTTCACAAGCGCTTCGATAAGACTCCGTACGGTAGTTCACAAGTGCTTCGTGGCGAACGATAGAGAACAACATGCTAAGTTCGACCCTAAAGCATTCTAAGCCACCTTCGTCGAGTATTCTTCTACTTCAAAAGCGTACCAAGTATACATCAAGTCCAACCGAACAATAAAAGAAAGCTATAATGTCTCTTTCGAAGAAGTGGCATAAATGGCTTTTGGGCACATCAGTCTAGAACCCGTGCCCAACCTGATGGCTCATGTTCATCTCAGTTCACGACCCATGCCTAAACAGATGATTTCTGAATACGACAGTTCAGAGCTCGTGCTCACTAGTGTGTTGGCACAAGACCAACAGGGAATGGCAGCAACTCAGGATTCAAAGTCAGAAGAAGCTATGAGTTTTGCTTTGGAAGACTTGGACTCGTTTTTTGAGCAGATATATCGACCGAACAACATCGCTACGACACCTTCCATGGAACCTCTCCAAGACGAAGTCGATATACCATGTTCTTCAAGTGTCCTCACCTCACCCGATTCAGAATTACCTTAGAATGCTCAAGATCCAACCATGGAAGTTGAGGAAATATCATCAGAGTCGCTCAACTCAAGTGATGAAACTGAATTGCCTCAACTAGTTGAACAGCCTCAGATCATTGGAGATCTCGCTCCAAAAATGGCTGATGCTTCTAGCTGGGCTTTGCCTCATAAGCGCAAGTGGACTCGAGCACATCCAGTTGATCAGATAATTGGTGATCCTTCGAGTGGAGTAAGGACAAGACATCAGAAAGGACTATTTAGTTGCTTCTTAAGCAAAACGAGTCAACCAAGGTAGCAGACGCACTTAAGGACACAGATTGGTTAATTGCGATGCAAGACGAGATCAACCAATTCGAACGCCTTCAAGTGTGGACATTGGTACCCCGTCCGCATGGGAAAACCATCATCGGGACGAAATGGGTATTCAAGAACAAAAAAAAATGAAGAAGTGATCAGGAATAAACCAAGATTGGTTGCGAAGGGCTACAATCAACAGGAAGGCATTGACTACGACGAGACATATGCTCCTGTTGCCCTAATAGAAGCCATCCGCCTTTTCTTAACTTATGCAACCCATAAAGACTTCAAAGTCTACCAAATGGATGTTAAGACCGCCTTTCTCAACGGCGTGTTAAAGGAGGAAGTCTATGTCGCATCCTGAAGGCTTCGTTCCACCCTGATTACGTCTATCGATTGGATAAAGCTCTCTACGGACAAAAACAAGCCCCATGTGCTTGGTATGATGTCTTGAGCGAATTCCTCGTAAACTGGATTTATCCGATGAATGATCGATACGACACTCTTAATCAAATGGCAAGACATAGACTTGATGGTCGTCCAAGTTTATGTAGACGACATCATCTCCAGATCAGCAAATCCACAGCAAGAGGTTTGGAGACTTAATGAAGAGCAAGTTTGAAATGCATCACATGGGAGAGATGTAGTTCTTCTTAGGCCTTCAAGTCAGGCAGCCCGACGATGGGATTTTCATCAGTCAGACGAATTGCATCAAGGATATTCTGAAGAAATTCCATGAAGATCAGAGCAAGCCTTTCAGCACTCCTATGTGTTAGGTCCTCAATTATCAACTCCTATGATCCTAGACTCAAATCCTAAGGAATTCGAAAAGAATTGTATGAAATTAACTTCGATCGAAAACCTTCAATGAATAACACCGAGAGAGAATTTGAGTAGAGTGAGAGTGAATTCTGAGTTTCTCTCTCTAGAATTGGATTTGGCAGCCTATCGGATCAATTCTCTAATTTTTTGTATTAAGCTCAATGTTTGTACATGTATTTATACCAAACAAACTTGGTATAAATATCAAACTAGTCCTAATCTAAGGACAATTACAAATAACGCCCCTAATTACACCGACATCTAATTAAATCACAGCACAATTAAAATCGATATTCTACAACCCCTTTGTGCTTGATTTCTCTTCCGCACTGTCTGTCCTCGTCGGGCGTAAAATGACCTGCACAAGCCCAGTTTGAAATTCCTGAGCGTTTCCCTCAGCTTCAGGCACTCCTCGATGTCGTCAAGTAGTTCCAACATGAGCGGTTGTTCTCTCACGAACCTATGGCCCGTAGGGAAGACTCGGTGTTGTGCAACCGTGCTTCTTGATTATCCAAGCGAGAGTCGAGCTTTCCCATTAGCTTCTCGAGCATTCCCTCGAGCTTACCAACGCGATTATACGAGGTGGGCTCAGCATTGGCGCCATGGTATCCTTGCGTTCTTTGGTTTTGAAATCCTGGTGGAGCTTGTTGTTGATTACCGTAGGCCAAGTTCGGATGAACTCGGTTCGGGACGTAGTTTCGTTGGCCTTGGTAGTTACCCATGTAGTCGACGTGCTCCATCGGAATAGTGGATGGACAACGGGTTGTGTCGTGATTTTCGCCGCATGTAGCGCATGGCGGAGTATAATTTGGGTATGCATGAGGAGGTGGAGCAGCTGCAGAAGTCCTCGGGACAGATTGTACCTGCACAGCGTTAACAACCGGCTTTGTTGTTAGCGTGGGTAATAGTGTATTCATCAACGTTTGCATTTGGAGGTTGTTAGCTGCGATTTGTTGTTGGAGTGTGTCGAACTTGGCGTTTATCGCTGTTGCATTATCGATATCGTACATCCCGGTGGTTTGCCTCTATTACTGGAACTCCCGCGCCGAAAGCTATTTCCGCTATATTCTTCGATTAGATTCCAGCCTTCCGTTGCGCTTAAATTGCATAGCCCTCCGTTGCATGCCCCGTCAAGCAGTTGCACTGTAATATCATTCAATGATTCGTGGAATCGCTGAATCAATTCGCTCTTCGTCATTCCATGTTGCGGGAAACGATTCAGAAGCATCTTGAAACGCGTCCATACGTCGTATAAATTCTCGCCCTCCTTTTGTTTGAATGCCGTAAGGTCCATTTTTAGTTTCAGCACCTTCGACGGTGGAAAGAAGTGCGTGATGAAGGTGGCGTGCATCTCGTCCCAAGTGGTGATGGATCGTTCGGGTAGTAGATTATACCACTCCTTGGCGTTACCTCTTAGGGAGAACGGAAATAAGTAGAGCCGGATCTTTTCAGGGCGTACTCCTTGTACTCGTATTGTGTCGGTGACGGACAAGAAGTCTCGTATGTGTCGGTAAGCGTCTTCCTCGGAGAGTCCATCGTATTGAGCCGTCGTCTGAAGCATTTGAAGCCAATGATGTTTCAGCTCAAAGTTGTTCGGGACTTGAGGAAGGACTATCGCTGAGCCGACCGACCCTACGGCGTTGTTTCTCCACAGCTCTCTCATTGGAGGCTCTCTAGCTACAAGCGGCATATCGTCACGATCTTGTGTCGCCATTTCGACTCGCCTTGCGTTTTTTTGTAGGTTATGTCGGAACGTTCTTTCGATCTCCAGGTCTCCTTCAACGATTGGTCGCGAGGGATTCCTTCGGGTCATGCACGAGCGTTCACGTACCTAGACAACAAAATAAAGATAACAATATCAATAAGAGATAAAAACCAAGAAAACAAAATATAGTGCTAAAAAAATAAAAATAAAATTGAGCGAATGCTAATAATAACAAGAAAATAATAATGACTATAATAATATATATTTTTTTTAATAGTGATGATAAAAATAAAATAGATAGTTTGAAGAGATAATAATAATATTTATATTAATAAACGTACCTAGACCAAACGAAATCCGATTAAGCAAAAGTATATATATGTTTAATAATAGAAAAATAATAGCAAATAATACTAATTAAAATAGCTAAGCTAACGAAGAAGAAAAATATAAATAAAAATAATAAGCGTAGAAATAATAATAATAATAACAATAATAATAAAAATAATTATAGTAATAATAATAGAGCTAGAATAATAAACTAAAGTTTTTCGAATATCAATAGTTCCCCGGCAACGGCGCCAAAAACTTGATCGAGCGGATCGAGTAATAAAAATAAAACGAATATCGACGAACTATCCTACGCTCAACAGGCAAGTGTACCTATCGAAAATAGTATAGAATTGGCAGGTATTCGAGTATCGAACCCAAAGGAACTATATACTCTAAAAAACGTCGTTTAAATATCCTAGTAGAAAATTCGATGTTTTTGTTTTGGAAAATGGAAAACACAGTAAACACTTAGGGTCCGTTTGGTTGGGGGTAATAGGGGGGTTTAGACGGGTTAGCATTAACTGATACTGCGTTTGGTTGGAGGGATTTTTTAATGGTAAGATTTACTTAATACCCTCTTAATACCTCTAATAAGGTATTAGTTAAATCAGTCTAGCCCCTACCTTTATCTAATACTTCCATTTTGTGACAAAACTATCCTTCATAAAAATTTATATTTCCTATACTAGCCCTCAATTATTTCTTAACACCAATCATCTACAACCACCTCCTCACCTCACGTATGGTTGCAAAATTAAAAAAAAAAAAAAAATTGATCAACCTAGGACATAATCGATCGACAACCCACCCTCGAGAAATTTTCCGACGAATTCAACGACACGGCGAGCATCCTCATGACGAGAAGAAGATTCCATCCAACATCTTAACTTGACTAAGCGTGAAAGGTGCGTTTCTTTCTTAAACCTAACTATTTGAATTTGGGGAATTTTGATTAATTCCATGATTCTGTGATTCTTCTCCAAACTGATTTTCGTTGCAACGTACGGATGAGATGGGTGTGTCTGCATTTACTTCTGTAGTGAAGAATATATTTGTTATCAGAAGTAAGCCAATAAGTCGGGTTGATGTAGAACTGATGCTATTAGCTTGATTCATTTCTTCAGTTTCTTTCTCGAGAATCTGTTTTTGATCGATGAGATTTAGTGAACCGTTGCAGTGGCGATTGGTTTGCATTATATATCTATATTTCACTCATTGATGTCTCGTTGAGAACACAAATAATAAAAATCAAAACCATATAAGTTGAATGGAAAGAATGAGTCATGTTATAAGCTCGCTTTTGATACATTGATTGGAGCATAGGAAATCTTATTTTATTTTTAATCTTTTTTTTTCTTCGTAGTGCCGAACGATTAGGTGTCTTGATTCATAATGGGCTCAAACGAAGATGATATTGGTGCAATGATGGTTCTTGGATTTTTAGCTAATCATATGCTCATGATACAATTTGCTATATATCTTTATCGGCGGAGAAATGGACGGAGAAAACGGAAACAGCCGTGTACTTATTCTATGTACGAAAGGATGCCAAAGCAAGTTGATTACCTGCAAAATTTAATATCAGATTTCAGAAGTAATTCACATGAAAATTTGAGGATTAGTAGAGATGCATTTGGACGTTTATGCATTGTTCTTGAGAATTATGGAGGTTTGCGGCCCTCGAAATACCTACAAATTTCTGAAATGGTGGCAATATTTCTTGGAGTATTAGCGCATCATAAGAAGACAAGGGAACAAAAGTTTCACTTTACTAGATCTACTTGGACTGTTAGTAAGCATTTCAATTCGGTACTTGACGCGGTTCTTCGACTTCATGATAAATTATTGGCCAAACCTCTTGCAAATACGGACAATCCTTCATCTAAATTCAAATATTTTCAGGTATTCATTCATTTTTAACATAGTAGAAATGTTTTCTTAACTTGATGACAGTCGCTAACTTTTTCTTTATTCCTTATGTTAGAATTGCTTGGGGGCCTTGGACGGATCATACATCGATGCTACGGTGAAGTCAGCGGATATTCCACGATATAGAAATCGAAAGGGACAAATTACAACAAATGTTCTGGGAGTATGTAATGAAGATATGAGATTCATATATGTTTTGGCAGGTTGGGAGGGTTCAGTCGCAGATGGACGCGTCCTTCGAGATGCTTTATCACGAACAAATGAGTTTCGTGTTCGTAAAGGTAAATTTTCCCACATCTAGATGAAATACACATGTTGCGTGAATTTTGTTTTTATATTAAGCTATATTATAAAAAAATACAGGCTGCTACTATTTAGCTGATAATGGATACACCAACAGCGAGGGATTTTTAACACCTTATAGGGGTGTTCGCTATCATTTGAAGGATTGGGGGACAGGAACTCAAACTCCTCAAAATGAACGAGAGTATTTTAATATGAGGCATGCAAAAGCTAGAAATGTTATTGAGCGAACTTGGGGTTTGATGAAAAAGAGATGGAGTATACTGCGTAGCCCTTCTTTTTATCCAATAAAAAAGCAGAATAAAATTGTCATAGCATGTGCATTACTCCACAATTTCATACGTACTGAAATGGATGTTGACCCATGGGAAGATGAGGTCCCCGAAGGATATCAGGAAGATGAAGTAAATGGGGATGACAATGAAGCAGATTTCATTAGTTCGATAGAACCATCTACAGCGTGGAGTGCTTGGCGAGATAATCTGGCAACGACCATGTATCTCGAGTGGTTGAATGGTTGAACCATATGTTGTGGCGCTGCTATTTCCTAATGCTATGTCTAATTATTTTCCATTGTGAGCTACTTTTCCTGTCATTATTTTTTGGGACACGATGATATATATTATATAAGTTACTTCATCTTATACTTATTTTGTATGATTAACTCCGCTTGCTTACTACATGTTTGATTAATTGCCCAACTTGTAATGTGAATCAATATTGAAAAGTAATTGGAAAATAGTTTTATTGGCTATTCAAAAAGGAATTATTAATAATCATGTAAGAAAATGTCAAACAATTGTAACTCACCATAGAATAGGACAAGACTCCAATAAAATAAAAACGGGATACGTAAAACATGACAAGACCTCAACAAAAGAATTTAGCAACCTCTTGTCATGCTCTTCACCAAGTGCAAGCGTTCTGCCTCATTCATAGCTAGAAAAATCTGAAGTTTTCCAGAATTATTGATGATGGCATCAGAAACGTCAAACAACTGCATGGGTGACAAGTTCAAAGGCATATTCTTAATTATCGCAGCAGCCTTGCTTTTATTTTCTGCTTCTGCTCCAATCCTAGACATTCCTTCCAATAGTATTTTATTCGTCTGTTGAGACATCTCTCGCATTTCATTAATGAACTCCTGGTCTTCAAGTACTTGTCGCTTCCTCTTACCAAGCTTCTTGGATTTATGCTCGGCACTAGTTGGTGAAGATTGACCATCAAATGTAGGTAAATCAGCCGTAGGTCTATTAGTAGTGGGGAAGTCGGACGCACTTGGAAATTCTTCAGCCTGCGTTGTCGCTATCTCATCATCTAGTCCCTTTTCATCAGTAATTCCAATTGCATTTTCTCCTGTAGCTCTGTCTTTTCCAAAAATCTCACACCAGTCTTCGTACATTGGCCATGTTTTGTATCTTATAGCCTTGTAAAGTTTCGATGAGTGCTGTAAGAAAAAAAAAGAAATAAAAAGTTCACTCCATCGTAAAAAAATATGATTGACTCTATCAACTTGAATAAAAATTACCTCTTTTATCTCGTTCCACAAATCATCAGTAGCATCTATCATTTTTGTGTCTGGATTAAAACCTGTTCCTGATTTATTCAACATGTCCTGTAACATGTAGTAATCTTTCTTCCAAGTTTTTGTCTTCGACTCAATGTGAGGAAAAGCCTTGATGTTAGCGTTGGGCAAGTACTTCTGTAATGACTTCTCCAATGCATTATGAAAACCAGGTTTGAACCCATTTTCGCTCCTCCATCCATCTGTGATGATTTCTTTGAAAGCCAAAATAAGCATCTTTTCTTCCTCTAACAGCCACGAACGTTTGGTGCTATTTTTAGTCCCTTTCATACTGCAAGAAAAAAAAAACAAAAACAAAACCAATAAACAAACTGATAAGACTAATTGAATATAATACATTATATCAAGGGAAAGTCGAATTGCAAAAAGAAAGCAAATAAACAAACATGTAGACTATCAAACCAAGGAGAACAAATAAACA
The DNA here is from genome assembly GCA_027422505.1 of Craterostigma plantagineum. Classification (NCBI taxonomy): domain Eukaryota; kingdom Viridiplantae; phylum Streptophyta; class Magnoliopsida; order Lamiales; family Linderniaceae; genus Craterostigma; species Craterostigma plantagineum. The sequence goes on along the minus strand of JAPQWV010001442.1, from coordinate 48,521 downwards.
AACCAAAAGGAATAAAAGGACAATGACTACGACATGAGCAGTAAAATAAATACAATAAACAAACGAAAATAATACAAAGCAATCAAACCAATCGATTATCCAAACACTGTAAAGACTATCAGACTATCATTGTAAAGACTACCAGACAATCAAACACTGCAATTGATTATGCAACACCAAACGAAACGAAAAGGATGGTCAAAACAGTATTTCGATTATCAAATCACCAACGAAGAGAACAAAAAATTCAGTAATTGAATAACAAAAAGAACGAGATGGATGCCTTACTCGTTGATACGATTAGCGCATATGGTTAACTATAAACCCTAAACCACATCTTATAAATTCTTAAATTAAATAAGGGTAAAATTGTAATTTGAAATTAATTAAAGTTAATACCATCTAAACCCATTTACCAAACACATCCAACATTATTATTTAAACCCGCTAACCAAACAGTCAAAAAATTAATATCCTCCATTATTTAAACCCAACTAAAGCTAATACCCTCTAAACCCATCCCTCCAACCAAACGGGCCCTTAAAGAAAAGCTAATAATAATAAACGCGACGACTTTGTGAAGGAAACGTATTTGAGACTTCGAATCCCCCTAGCTCAATCGAACGACAAACAAGTTATATATTTTAGCTAATTATTATACCGTGAGGATTCCTAGAGCATGCGTACGAATTTATACGACTGACGAAACTGCGCCTTATCACATAAGAGTCGTAAACAACTAATCTACGAATTAAGTAGCTGGGCAAGCTTCCCTAACTACTCAGACGAAGATCGCATTAAAACACGACGAATCCCGCTATTAGATTTGACTCTAATCCGGCGGGATAGTTCAACCTATCTCTAGCGATGAGTTTATTCCGCTCGTTTACGAGTGGTCTAATCGTCGCACCTCTCTCGAGCGTAGCGTTCGATTTCCCAATAATTATTTCGACCACGTAGACATAATCAAAACAATAGCATATATCGTAACCGAGTCATAATAAAAAGCATATTAATACTACGTTCAAATACGTACGATATCGCTAGGGTTCATCTAATCTCAAATACTACGACTTTAGCCACTCATATGAAATACTAACACAACGAGGAGCGTAAATAACAACGAAAAACACATGTTTCTTCCCTGAATTTAGACTTAGCGGTTCGACCTTCGTTGAGGACTTTTGTCGAGCACGTGGTGGACAAGTTAGGGATGCCCAAGGTAATCACGTCCGCTGCCCCTTTTCTGACTCTAACACGCAACACAGCCCAATATCGCCTACACACGCTGCCTTGCTCGCTGCTCTTCTACGTAGATCACCAACTCCCTAACTTTGGTCTTTACGTCGATTCCCCCTCTCTGCCGTGAGTTGCTTTCTTCGTTGAGGTGAGTGACGTGGCTTTTTGATGAGAGGTGAGTAACATAAGACAAGTGGAAGGTCGTTGAGGTGTGTGCTTGGGGTGGTGGTGACCAAAAGGTTACGTGAAATGATGAAGGTTCAGTGAATATATGAGACGGACTTCTTCCTTCTTCCCCCCTAGCTCAGGTTTAGATGCCTCTATTTATAGATGATGGAGGGGAACAACAAATCTCCACTTGTCAAGAATGGCATGAGATTGGGTGTTGATTTTCTTCCATGAGCGGTGAACCTTACTTTTTTCCTTCTTTGCGAGCGGCGTACGTGCTTGTGAGTCTTCGTTTCTCTCATGTGCGTGTATGTATGCCATCTTCAAAGTTTCTTCATCTTTGACTTTCTTTAAGGCCGTTTAAGAGGAATTGAAAAGGTGATGGGCTTGGGCTGAATTTAGTTGGGCTCAATTGATTTTGGGCCGAGTTCAAATCGTTTCTGCACAACAAAATAGCAGTGAGTTCAAAAATTCAAATCTCCCAATCTCAAACTCAAAATAGAAATCCCTTCGGTCAAAATCAATATCAACGAGTCTTCTTGCATCTGTTAAATTTTCAAGTCCATCGGACATCGTTTACCCCGTCAATTCGAAGGAATTCGAACCTGCCGCACAACTGTCGTTAAAAGTTTGATATCGTCGTTAAATCATATTAAGTGCTATAATTTTAATCACGCAAACGACTTAAAAGTAACAAATATAAACGTAAGGAAATACGTTTATCATGCCTAGTCTAATCTCTCTAGAACTTGCATGTCTGATGCGTGTTGAAACTGCTTTGGTGTGTTAGTGTGAAAATGATGAGGGCATTAGGAATTAAGTCCAGGGCCAGATTTTCCCACCATGACTAACCATTAGCTAGCCACTTTGAGCCTGAGCATATTCGTTTGTTTACCTCATAAATCATATATGCCATTGACCCGAATAAGCCTCCAGAGATTATCTGAACCTGAGTTGATTAGAATAGAGCAGAAGTCGAACTTAAGAGTTACCGTTTCAGTGTATGATTTGATGTTCTTCTCTGCTATTCATGAAATGACTCGTGCCTTACTTGACCGTTTTCTGAAATGACCCGATCCCTTGCATAAGCCTGCCCATAACCCTTTGGCAAGATATAGGTTTCGGTAATAAGTATCCTTAGGTACACGGCATTCGCTGTGACGATGTATTCTATGCGACAAAAGCCGAACCTTGATGTTTTAAGGGAATAAGGGTAGTGCACAAAGGTAGAGCGTAACTAAGGTGAAAGGGCAGAAAATGAAAGGGAACTGAGTCGAGAGGGTCGAGCAGAAAAGTCTAGGATTTCAGAGCGAGAACGTTGAGTCTTATGTTGGGACGTGTGATTGTTTGTTTGATCATGCTGTGTTATTTGAATTTTCGCTTATGTGTCCTAGCTTAAGATTACGTGTTCAATATCTATGCTTGTCAAGTCATTATTATTTGACCCGAGAAGACCCAAGAAGATCCTCAGATTTATGCTTGCCATTTTAAGTAGTAGATTAGCTTGCAAGCCTATGGTAGGGGTCGGACTAGTGCACGATTTGAGTGATTCACTATATGTTAACCTATACACTGAGTGATTTGAGCGAATCGCTGTGAGGTATGAGTCTCGATTGGCAGTGCGAAGGAAGTTTAGGTAAACAAGTGCAAGTCATTAGTGCGATGTCCATGATTGTTTGCTTGATTCCGTTTTGTGCTTTCTAGCTTTGTTGATAAATTGCGAACAATCGTGCCGTTATCTTGATCTGATGCACTTATTAACCATATTTCTGCTTGTTTTGGTATTATAAGGCTTTAGGACAAGTTTCGAGCGAAACGGAGCGAAAACGGGGCAAAACGGAGCAAAAACGACGGAAACAGGCATATGTCACGGTCGTGACACATAGTGCACTAGGCCGTGACGTTGGGCAGAGAGTTGGAATGAAGATGGTCACGGCCGTGACACTTATTGCACCAGGCCGTGACCCATAGGAGCAGCAATATTAGAAAATTCATATCTCTCAATCCAGATCTCGGATTGAGAATCCCTTTGGTCAGAATCAAGACTGGCAAGTCTTCTATCTATCAGGTCAATCGGACATCGTTTACCCCTCCTTTCGAGAGAAATACGAAACTGCCGCAAAGCTGTTGAGTGGGTCACGGCCGTGACACTGCTGCACCAGGCCGTGACGAGCGGCAGTGAGCTCAATTTTTGCCCCGAGAGTGTCACGGCCGTGACCTGTCTTGTCCCAGGCCGTGACAGTGTCGAATTTCACTATAAAAAGCCCAAATTCGACCCAGAAAGGGCACAACTTACCAGAGATCAAATCCAAACCATCTAGGGACGAATTTAGGGCGAAAAGAACAAAGAATTACATCCCGGAGCGCAAGAGACGGAGCAACGACGCAATCACGCCTAATTGATCAGAGAACGAAGATTTATCACGCAAGCATCGATAATTCGCCAGTATTCAAGATCATGAGTTCTTCTTCTCTGCTCTCTACAATCTTCGTTGTTATCTCGTCTATTATGAGTAGCTAATTCCCCGTGTGTTTGGGATTAGATGAACGCTAGGATTAGTCGTACTTAAGATGTATATTATCGTGACTTTGTGTTTTTGACTATTTATCGTTCTATGAATATGTTACGTCGCTTTAATATGTCTATGTGTTGAAGTGATCGTATGGAAAAACGTTTAGGGCGACAGCTAAACAACGTTTAGGCCGTTCATAGAAGATAGGATTCGAGTATAGGCGAAAGCAAATACTCGATCCTCGCCGTTAGTAATTATTGAATCTTAGATCCCCGCGAGCATTTAGGGCGACAGCAAATTCGCGAGCGGGTAGGAAATTACTGCGATTAGTCAAGATCACGTAGGAACGATTTTATTGTCTTAGTCGATAACACCTAGCGAGATTCGAATCCCGAGCACATCTTTATTATCTGAAGCTTCGTATCAGTTTTAAGCGTGTTATTTGAATCTCTAGTTGATTTAGGAGCGATCTGTTAGGTTAATTCGTCAAACAACTTGCGTATTTTATTCAGGTTAAATATCGAGTCGATAGGTCATTACTAGTACTTGATTTATTCCTCATATTCGATATTCGTTTACTCACTTTACTACACTACAAACGATAGGTCCACTGCCTATCGCACGTCGGTGACAGTAATTTAGTATTCGTTTTAATTATTACTTGTCGCACTTTTCATTCACACACCACGTGTCGATCAATGATCCTGATCGTCAGGGTCATCATGTCATCTGGAGTGAGAGCTTTGGCCTCGACACATTTGGGTAGGTGGCTCAGGGTGATCCACCAGTCGCCTATAGAGCGATTCCTCCTGAGGTGACCGGATGGTAAGACCAATGAGGCGGGCTAGGAGAATGTCGTGGAGATCGGTGATTGGGATGGTGTATGGGTTGATTAGGATGGATGAGTTTTGTAGAGGGTCGGTGGGAGTGGGTTGTGAGGTTGTGAGGTCGGCTTGTGCTGAAGTTGGCTCCGAGACGGGTGCTTTCCCTCGATCTTGACGGGACGTCTCGATTGTCGTATGCACGCTCTCCATAATTTTGTCTTCGAAAGATTTGAATGCTGCGGAGAGAGCGGCCTTGAGGTGGTCTTCAGTCACAAAAGGGGCGGACGCCTCCGTAGATGAACCAGGACGACTGATGTCGCCTGTTAACAACCTTTGAGCAAACACCGGATCCTTAGGTTGGCTTGGAGTCACTTGAGGTTGTGACTCTTTGAGACTTCCACCCAATCCTCGAGTTGTATTTTGAGGATTCTCCTCTATGGGTGTTTCGGTAGGCTCGGTTTGGGCCTGCGAACCAGACACCGATATGCGGCTCAAGATTGAGCGAAGAAGTGTCCGCAACAGTTGAAGAAATGATCAGCGCGGTATCTGGTGCGGTGGTGACGGCGGGGAAGAGGGACTCAAATGATACACTTAATCGCCTTGGAGTCCGTCTTATAAGTCTGAGCTCCTCATCGGGGTTGTGGAAGAACTTGAGCCTGGGTGACTGATAGTTTCCTCCTGGAGGCAGGCGAGAGAACATTCTGCGCGTACATGACGGCACATTTGTTGACGGATGATGATGGAGAACCATCTCGCATACGGCACATTTTTGGACCTTTTGTTCTCTTTCTGTCTGATCTGCTCCGTGAGGTCGTTCCAGATCGGTTGAGCGAAATCGTAATTTGCGAGAACATGACTCCATGAAGTATCCGGAGGATGTGGCCGTTGCCTTTGTCAAAGCCTGCAGGAAGTCTGAAGGAAATCTTGCAGCAGGTCTGTATCTGATGGGAGAGGGTCGTAATTTTGGCTGTGGGGGAGGTCGAGGAGAAGTCTGAAGTCGTTCTTGCTCATACAGACGTGCCTCGACCCTACAACTGTGGTAAAGTAATACTCCCCATCCAAGATGAGGCTCTTGATACTCCCCCAAAACTACTGGAGGTAGACCATCGGCACCGAGGCCGTAACCGTAAGAGCATGCCATAGTGGATGGCCTTGCAGTATGGACACGATGATGTCGTCTGGACACTGGAAGGTGGTCAGGTCGAGTTGGAAGTTCGTGTCATGTACATTAAGGTACATAGCCTTCTCGTAGATGTTGTTGTAGGTAGGGTAGTGATCCATCTGAAATATAAGCTTAAGTCATTAGCTAGATTAAAAAAGAATTCGAAATTCGAATTTATCAAGCCATAATGATGAAGCAATTGATAACATGTTTGATAAAATTGTAGTGGAAATTTAAATGCACAAATAGGTCATATAGAGTGAATTTTGAAGAAAAATTTCATTTAGACATATGCATGTATGTTCAAGGAAATTTGATTGAAAATTTTTAGTAAGTGTTTAAAGTACTGTTCACTCCGTGCTATTTATCGTGCGAGAATTGAAATTCTCAATTGAATTGCCTAAATGTGATTTTGAATAGAATATTTGCGATCAAAAATATATTCGCTAATGATAGATACAGTTGAGAAAAGGATTTAGAAAATTTCTAAGTGTTTGAACTTAAAGTGTGGTACTGTAGCCGAGAAATTTTACGATCGAGAAAAATTTCTGTGTAAATTACGATCGAGAAATTAGATTTCCAAGTAAATTTACGATCGAAAAATTTTTCGCGCGTGAATGAAATTTTTCGCTATGAAAATTATCGAGCGAGAAAGTATTTCGATTTTAAAGAGGTTTTCGCTGCAAAATTTTACGATCGAGAAAATTTTATCGTCGAAAAATTATTTTTATCGCCGCTAAAATTTTCAACAAAGATCAAAATTGAAATTGAAATTTTTCGACAGTAAGTTTTGCGCTCGAGAATTTAAAGGAATTGCATCTATTTTATCTATCCTCTCATTAATATATCGTTTGCAGATAATCAAACTTGTCTTTCTCGATTGTAAGGAATTTTCGATCTACGTTATTAATCTTAATGACTAAATCAAAGGTTAGGGATCGAAAATCTTTTACGATGCAAATAGTGATTTAATCAAATTGAGATTCAATTTTCACTGTTTGCGGGCGAGAAAGTTCGTCGACGCATTTAACATTTTAGACTTCAGTTTAGTCTTATCCTTCAATCGAACACCAATAACGCAGAAAATCGAAGTTATATTCACTCAAAATGATCAGGAAGCATGGAAACTAGCTAGTATGCAGTTTTTGACCTAGATTATACTTATAGATGGTTTAAAAACTGTATACAAGTGTTTGAGTTCTCAGAATATGACCAGTCGAGAAATAAACACAGGATCATGCGAAATATCCAAAATACAGATGCAAATGGATGATAATCCCTAACAGAAGTCAAATCTACCTTTTAAAGACAGATGAAAAATCGAAAGATTTTGAAGATTTTGACGTTCGTCTTTTGAGAGAAGAAGTTTTCACACGAGAAAATTTGATTGTTGAATTTTGCGATCGGGGGTTTTTAGCGTGTATTAAGGGATTTTCCGACTGCAAGTAATGATTTCATTTAATTTGGGCTGATTAGACGTTTTGTGAGACTTTGTGAATTTTAGCCATTACTATTTGTGATCGAGAAACTTACGATCGAGAAAAATCTTTGTTTACTGTTTAAATTTTCGCTCGACAAAATCCGATCGAAAATTTACATTTGATTATGTTTAATTTTCGCTCGTCAATTTTGAGAGCGTAAATTAACACTTGGTCCCAAATCAATTTTCGCTCAAGAATATTGTGATTGAAAATTACCAAATTCACCCGAGTTTATCAATAGTAAGTTTTCCTGATTTTCAGATTGATCCTAAATTTTAAAATTAAACCACAAAATTACTTCTTCTAAGTATAAACGAAAGTGCAATTAACTCCCTGTATTTTTGAATAAATGACATCTGGCTCCAAGATTGGTCTTCGATAATTCTGCAATACTTAGAGCAAAATGTCGAGAATTTTAGAGTTAATTAAAAAGTAATTTTTCTAGTAAGGCTCCCCCTGTATTGTTTTACCAATGTATTGAGTCCACAGTCATGAAGATTTGTGAAGTCCTCCTTATTTAAGCGTTGTTCAAAGCGATTCAAACAAAAAATTTCTGCAACACTTAAAGAGAGAACATCATAAATATTTGGATCTCAAAACATGGAATCATTGTAGATGCCCCCCTCAAATAGTGCACATGTATCGATTTATCACGTAATCAAGCAAATCAGTACAAGTAACGATCATTATAACACGCAATAATCACTCTTGTCTTAGTTACATGTTCCCCTTATCATGTAATAAAGATTTGTGCGAGGGTATGAGCAAAACATATATTCGCATTTTAATCAATTCAGTACCAATGCAAGTTAAATATGCATTCAAAATGTGCTAAATATATATATATATATTTTAAATATCGTTATATATATATATGTATAATTTTCATATGTATATAATATTATTAATAGTATGGGGTTAGATTATTTTGCTTCAATCGATCGTTACGCCTAAGTTTTCGTATAACACTTGAAAGACACACTGCCGTCAAGTCTAGTCATCAAACTGAAGTCCTAAGATCATAGAGTGATCCATTTCGACAACTCTCACTAAGTTCACTCTAGCGCTCTTATTATTTTTTACTCGAGGATTTTATATATATATATATATATCGCTCAAGTCAACACAAGCAATTTCACGTCAATTTTTCTATGATCAAGGCATAATTAATCATTTCACCTAAGCTAGAGATCGTCGTTTGGAATCAAAGGGACTTGTAAGGGTTTAATTTGGCTAGGACTTAGGGAGGAAGAAAATTTATAGGAAGAGGTGTGCTTATCTTTATCGTCTTCCATTTCTACGTCCTTCTCCTTTTTTCTTTCGGCAAAAATTTTTCATCTTTCAATCCCATCCCTTATGTTCTCTTTTATACTCAAGCTGAAGCTCCGCTTCTCCACGAGGCTCTAAGAGATTATCGTAGGCGAATTTCTTCCTGTTGGTTCTTGGGCCGATACTGTGCTCCTCTTCTCTTAATCCCTAGAGAGGTTTCAGAGATTATCAATTTAGGATGGAATTCGTACCCAAGGCTGTGCTCATCTTCTCGTTTCCCGATATATGACCGGATTATCGTTGGAGAGTTCACTTCGAGGTGCTCCTCTTTCCAGCCGTTCTGACGAGCATACGAGATTATCGATGGAGAAGTTCACAGTAGGATTCATGCCTTCTTTTGGTAGTTTGAAGAGCAGGTTCCTTTGGTCTGTATTTGTGCGTTCAGCATTGCCTTCTTTAGTCATCTTCTCGTTTTCTTTTACTTTTCTCCCCTACTTTTCTTGTTTGAACAACCATTTGACAAAAATAGAACGGTTGAAGGTTGAAATGGGTTTCAAATGAAGAAAAGGAAGTCGGCGAAGGTCCAATGTGGATGACTAAGGGCAATGATATGGAAAAGGATTGTAAAAAGGCCGAGTAAGGAATTGCCTAAATGCCCCAAATCATTTTCCTGGCGATCTAAAGAAGGGCAAGTATGAAGTCGAGTATCACTAGAAAAGACATTAATTGACGTGTGACTTCACTCGAGAGATAGATCCAAGGAGAGAAAAATTGAAGGGCTAGAGTCCTCACATGTGAAAGGTGACTTGGTGTCTAGTGGAGCAAACTTAAGACCTTTAGACACAAGAATGTGACTTAGACGGACAGAATTAAGCAGTTGAATTAGTCGTACGTCGGCAAAAATTCTACGTGACTTAGACCGAAGCATCCTAAAGGATTTCGTCATTCCCCTCTATTATAGATATATGTACTGTTTTCACGCAAGATAAGACAAATGAGCATGGAAAACACATAGAATAGAGCATGTGATAGCACAGAAGATCAGGTAATGCACATATCACGGGAGATTCAACATGCCTAATTTTTCGACAAGGAATTGGAATCGTTTTTCATCCAATGCCTTGGTGAAAATGTCGGCTAGTGATATTCCGCGTTCACGAAGTACATGTCAATGGTGCATTTTCAATGTGATCTTTGATAAAGGTGATATCTAATGTCTATGAGTTTTGTGCGTGAATGGTGACAGGATTGCACGTAATCGCAATGGCACTTTGACTATTACTATATATGGGTATATTATTTAAATTGTACCCATAGTCGCGAAGCTGAGTCCGCATCCATAGCATCTGGGAGCAAAAGCTGGCGGCTGCGACGTATTCAGCTTCAGCCGTCGAAGTTGATCGTACCAGGCAGTCATTCCAGGAAATTGGGACGTAACCTTTCCTAGCCTCATGAAGCTCCTGTAAAAGCATCACTTGGCTGTTTTCACAGGATCATCATGAAAAATACGAAGAACAGCTCATAATTCTCTCATTTTATCATGCGAATGCTTTGTTTATAATACTTAGTATATTGTAGGCAGAAACGAGCGACTTGAGTGTGTAATATATCCTGAAATAGTGAAAAATGGTTTATTGGAGCACCGTGGACGTAGGACCTTACAAGGTCTGAACCACATATATCTTGTGCCTTTTTCGTTTACGTCCCTTTTCACGTCCGTTAAGCACCAATGCACGTCCCATAACTTTCAAATATTAAACCTACCGCTATATAAACTTCCTGAACCTTATCAAATTCTTTGATGTGGGGGAGCCCCACATCAAATGGCGCCGTCTGTGGGAAGTACAGAGTTGGAGACGTGAGTAACCTTGCAAAAAGTATGCGAAGTTGGGCTTAAGGTCACCCCGTTTTCTTTTCCTTTTTTCTGTTAAAACAAAAGGCATAGGTAGGCAATGGAAAAAGATCCCCCGATACGAAAAAAACTTGGACCACAATTCGCGGAAGCAGAGGGGAGTAACCGCCAGGAACGACCCACCATCCCAGAATCCATCCCTGTGACACTGGCGCCTGAAACTCCAATCCCTTTAACCGCCGCTCAGCTAGACCTCATGATGCACAACACTATCAGTACGACATTGGTGGAAAGACGAAGAAGACGAAGGCAGCGACGAAAAGCACAATCACCGGCAAGGAGGGAACAGGCTGAAGGCGGCTTCACGGAAGTAACCGGGGAAAATGAGGTAGAAATAATGTCCCAGGCATCACCCGCGGAGACTGAGGAAACTCCCAGAAGGCAGTCAGAATCGGAGAGTTAGGCGTGAAGGAACGGAGAACTCCCCGGAGCCGCCAGGCAAACTGAGGAACGACCAAGGCGGGAAGGCAGGCCCATAGTCGAGAAAAAGAGCAAGACGACGAATGGTCAGAGAAGGAACCCAGGACACTTACAAGGACCTCCACCAGCTCCGTTAGTGAACCGCCCGAGAACACTAGGAAGGCCGGAAGTTCCAGGAGGAGGAAGCGAGCCGTTCCCGCCCGGAAGCAAAAGAGGACGCGTGGACTGAAAAGGAGAGGGAGCTATGAAATCAACTCGAGGACCTCAAACAGGTCGTAGATGGGGTGCGAATCGCACCATGCAGCCAAGACTAGGAGAAGGACTCGTGGCGGGAACTCCGTTCGCAAACTGTAATACCCGTAAAAAAATTTAATACGGGATTTTTCAATAATGTTCGAAATAACAAAATTATTTTTCAAACAAGATCCAATTTTCTCTTGAATTGGGCCAAGAATTTACAATTCGGCCCAAATTTTAAAGGGCCGAAAAATGAGAAACTAAAGCTCAAATATAAAAAAATAAAAATAAAAAAAAAATAGAAAAAGATGGGGAGGACGAAAATAATTGAAGGTAGGTGGGAAGTTACCTTCATGATGACAAGGAACCCACATGGCATCCTCAATATTCCTCCTCCATGCATGTGAGGGTAGGGTATCTTTGAAATAAACAAGTACCATTCAACAACTAATACACATGGAGGGCAAAATAAATAAATAAGGTGAAAGGAAAGAAAGAAGGGAGAGGCCGAGAGATAGAGGGAGAAAGGGAGAAAGAAGAAGGAAAAAAAAAAGAAGAAGAAAGAAAGAAAGGAGAAGGAGGAGGAGGAGAAAAATCTCCGGAAGCTCGGGATCGAAGCTCTCGGGTCGGGATCATACGACACAACCCGTTACGTAGCTCTCTACGGATTAAGGTAGGTGAAGATCACCTACGCACGTAAACAAGTTTTAAATCCGTGAATTTACGTGATTGCATGATCTCTTTCGAATTTATACGTGTTTATGTGCTAAACGTGAATTTCTTGTATGATTTTCGTGATGATGCTTACATGCTAAAATTCGGCCAGCTTAATACCTTAATCTTTATGAAGTTTAGGTTTATGAAACATAAGAATAGAGTTAGAGGAATTGTGGTTAAGAGGATAGAAGAAAACTTGGAGAGGATTAGTGTTTTCTAGGGTTTTATTTATCCATTTCGGCCAAGAGGTTCAAAAATTCATATCTCACAATCTAGACCTCGGACTAGAAATCCCTTTGGACAGAATCATCTTATGTAGTTCTTTATCTGTGGTTAAATTTCAAGTCCATCGGACATCGTTTACTTTGTGATCATTGAGAAATCCGAAACTGTCGCAAAACAGCCGTATAAAATAGTTATTTTTAAAATTTTAGGACTTAACCGAAATTTTACAAAATTCAGGGAGTCGGTGTTGTAAAGTTCCGAACAAGGTAGATTTTTAAAGAAATATAAAGATTTTGGGGCAGATTTGAAATTTTTAAAGATTCGGGTAGATATGAAGCTTAGGAAAACTTTCGGGTCCTAAAAAGTGAAATTTTGGGAACTTAAGTGATATTTTGAGATTGGACGTTAGAATTTGAAAATATATTAAAATATGGACCAATTGTGAAATTAGGGTCTTAAAGTGAAAAATTTTGGTAACTCTTAGTGAAATTCCGGGGAGACTTTTGGTGGTTAAGATTTCGGGCCGATAAAAATCGGAACGCGGGCGTCGGGCCCGAATTATTTGGTGTATGAGGATTTTCGAGATCGGGCTGAGCTAATACCTCGGGCCGATACATTACATTTTATATGTTGTGTGGTGATATGTTGCATTTTATTTGCATGTCATTGCATACACGTGGTACGAGAGGAGTTATAATCGTGTGGGGTCACGGTAGTGTAGATGAGTGGGGCAAAGTGATCGATGTTAGTTGTCAGGATACGATTCGCTGAAGCACTTGCGGTTGAGATCGAGATGGGGCCGCTTGTCAATAAGGTGCGGTTGAGACCGAGATGGGGCGTTACCACTTGTCATGGTTATAGTTACGGTTGAGACGAGATGGGGGCCGTACTATCATGACATTATATGACATTTTATGCGTGGATTCCGAGTCTAGCCTAGGGCCCTATTTATGAGTTGAGAGTTGAAATAGGAACTAGCGTATGAGATGTCGAGTGTGCATTTGTGAGGTGCCGGGTTTGGGATGTCAGAGCATTTGCATTCATGCATATTTTCATCTACTGGGCAAAAGCTCAGGGTTTACGTGTGTAGGTAAGGCGGCTGATGGCGGTGACTCCACGGACTTTTGAGGGCGGCGCAGTACATGGGACGCGACCTGTGGAACGAGTTTATGTTTTGTGTTTTTAAATTTGGGCGTGTACTTCTGGGCTTCGAGTCAATAAATAAAAATGTGTTTGTGTTTGGACTTATGGATTTAGACATTGAACGTATTTATACTATTATGTTTTAAAAGTTTTAATTAAATGGGCTTTCCGCTGCTTACGCTGCGAAAAATCCGCCAAAATACGTATCTAGGAAGTCGGGTCGTTACAGATGGTATCAGAGCGTTAGGTTATAGGTTCTGTAGACTGTCCATGTACTGCCGCTCAAAAGACGGAAGAACCAGCCGCGCCTGTAAGTTTTTACGTTTTATGTGATTTGATTTGATTGATTTTTGTGTCTATTGATTTATTGTAGAAGTAGGTTGAAAATGGTGAGAACACGTAGAGAAGTGGGCGAGTCGAGTCGTAGGGCGGGGTCTGAATCTTCACCAGAGGATGACCGCTCTACCATCCATCGATTGACTGAACTTATTCAGCAACAATGGAATCAAATACATGATCTGATCAACCACCAGAGCTCATCTGAGCACCGTCCATCTTCACAGCCCGACCTTGTGGAGATTGTCGGGGAACGTTTCCGCAAACTTAATCCTCCTACCTTTTCCGAGGCCGCTAACCCCGCGGAAGCCGAGGACTGGATCGGCACTATTGAAGACCTCTTCATATACAGTCGTGTACCAAACGAGGAGAAGACGTTGTGTGCCATTTCCCTACTTCGGGGAAATGCGCGATTCTGGTGGAACACCGTCAAGGTGTTGGAGGACCCAGGCACTATGACTTGGGAACGCTTCAGGAGCTCTTCTACGACAAGTACTTCTCTGCTCACGACCAGGAGCAGAGAATGTATGAGTTCATGAACCTGAAGCAGGGAGCATGTCGGTGCCCGAATACATCCGCAAATTCGAGGAGTTATCTCGCTTTGCACCTCACCTCGTAGCCACCAATGCTCTGAAGGTGATGCGTTTTCTTCGGGGGCTGAAACCCGAGTTTTATCGGGATCTAAGCGTGGCGGGAGTGTGCCAGTTAGAGTTTCGACATGCGACGGAACGGGCATTGATTGCGGAGCAGGCGGAGGGAGTTGTGAGGAAGGCTCAGGAGTCTAGTCGGAAGAGGGAAGCTTCACAAGGAGACGGGAGTTCCAATCGGCTATTCTTTGGAAGCGGTCCAAACAACAGGGGCAACCGACCCAACCAACAGAACTGGCGTCCGACGTTCAACCAGGGAGCGAATACGAGGCCACCAAATCCAGCACCACGATGCCCACAGTGTGGAAGGAATCACGTCGGAGTCTGTTTCGGACAACGACCGGTGCATTGCTACCAGTGCGGGCAGCCCGGACATTACGCTCGAGATTGTCCCGGAACTCAGCAGCTGCTCCCGCACCCGCCACAAAACCAGCCACAGAATTCAGTCCGACCACCACCGGTGCCATCTCGTGTTTTCACACTTACGAACGAGGAGGTGGAGGCCTTACCGCCGGTGCCAGCTCGTGTCTTCACATTGACGAACGAGGAGGCGGAGGCCAATCCGAATGTGGTCACGGGTATACTGAATATCTTTCATGTACCATCAACAATTCTATTTGACTCTGGGGCCACACACTCATTTGTGTCGGTTAATTTCGTGGCTAGAGCGGGAATTCATCCCACTCGTTCTATGTGCAATTTCGTGGTGTCTCTACCTCACGGAGATCCGACACGGACTAATCTAGTTGTAGAAGATTGTCCTGTTAGAATCGAGGGAAGAGATTTGTATGTAGATCTGATCGTAATCTCGATGAATGATTACGATGTCATTTTCGGGATGGACTGGCTTTCCAGATATGGAGCTATGATCGACTGCTCGAAGAAAGTAGTCAAATTCTGCTTGCCCGACGAAGAGGAATTTGAATTTTCGAGAAAGGCAAATGGTAATCCAATTCCTCGGATATCTGCTCTGAAGGCTCAGCAACTCGTAAATTCGGGCTGCGAAGCTTTCTTCGTTTTTGCGGTGAAAGCCGAAGAATCATCTCAGCCGAAGCTTGAAGATATCCCTATCGTAAATGAATATCCCGACGTATTCCCCGATGACCTTCCGGGACTAGCCCCGGATCGGGAAATAGAATTCTCTATCAATCTCATGCCTGGAGCTGCCCCGATCCCCGATCTCTAAAGCTCCGTATCGACTAGCACCGAACGAATTACGAGAGCTTAAGGAGCAACATGATGAACTATTACAGAAGGGCTTCATTCAACCTAGCTTCTCACCATGGGGAGCCCCAGTATTGTTCGTGCGGAAGAAAGACGGATCAATGCGACTTTGTATCGATTATCGTGAACTTAACAAAATTACGATAAAGAACAAATACCCATTATCGAGGATCGATGATTTATTCGATCAGATAAAAGGGGCTACGGTATTCTCAAAGATTGATTTGCGTTCTGGCTATCATCAGTTAAAGATTCGTGAGGCTGATATCCCTAAAACGGCGTTCAGCACGAGGTATGGCCATTATGAATTCTTGGTCATGCTTTCGGGCTAACGAATGCTCCGGCAGCCTTTATGGATTTGATGAATCGGGTCTTCAAAGAATTTCTGCACCAATTCGTAATCGTCTTTATTGACGATATCCTTATTTACTCAAAGACGAGAGAAGAACACGAGAAACATCTGAGGACGGTCCTTCGAATTCTTCGAGAAAAGCAGCTATTCGCCAAGTTCAAAAAGTGCGAATTCTGGTTGGAACAAGTGGTTTTCTTGGGGCACATCATTTCCAGAAACGGACTTTCGGTGGATCCCAGCCAGATAGAAGCAGTAAATAACTGGCCACGACCAACCACTTCCACGGAAATCAGGAGCTTTCTCGGGCTTGCTGGATACTATCGAAAGTTCATCAAGGATTTTTCCAGCATTGCCTCGACACTCACGAACCTGACGAAGAAGAACGTCCCATTCAAGTGGACGGAAGCTTGTGAGCAAAGCTTCTAGGAGTTGAAGAAGCGATTAACGACGGCTCCTATTCTTACGATTCCCTCCGGTACCAAAGGCTTTTCGGTGTACAGTGATGCCTCTAAGAATGGTTTGGGGTGCGTGTTGATGCAGAACGGGAAGGTAATCGCATATGCCTCCCGACAACTGAAACCGTACGAGAAGAACTACCCCACGCATGATCTGGAACTCGCAGCCGTGGTGTTTGCCCTAAAAATCTGGCGACATTATTTATACGGGGAACGATGCGAAATCTTTAGCGATCATAAAAGCCTAAAGTACTTCTTCACGTAGAAGGAGTTAAAGATGAGGCAAAGGCAATGGCTCGAGTTGGTGAAAGATTACGACTGCGTGATTAACTATCACCCAGGAAGGCAAACATAGTCGCAGATGCTCTGAGCCGTAAATCGGTGAATGCGGAATTGTGCCAACTCGAAGTTGAAGTGATCAATTTCGGGGAGATCGAAACGAGACTGGCAGCATTAACCTTGAAGCCGACGTTGTTGGACCGAATTCTCGAGACACAAAAGATGACGAATTATATCTGAAGATCCGAGCGGAACATGACAAAGGTATTCAATCGGAGGTTGAATTTCGAGACGACGGAAGCTTACGGTTCCGGGGTCGTTTATATGTGCCACCCGATGAAGAAATCCGACGAAGCATAATGACGGAGGCGCATACGACAATCTATTCGATACATCCCGGTGCAACAAAGATGTATCGAGACTTGCGAAGAAATTTCTGGTGGCCGGGAATGAAGAAAGACGTGGCCGCATTTGTACAAAGATGCTTGACGTGCCAGCAAATCAAGGCAGAACATCAAAGACCGGCGGGAACGTTGCAGCCCTTGATGATTCCTGAGTGGAAGTGGGACCACATCACGATGGATTTCGTTGTAGGATTACCGAAGACGATGAAGGGCCACGATGCAATCTGGGTGATCGTGGACAGATTGACGAAATCGGGTCATTTCCTGCCAATTAATCAAACATACTCCATGGAGAAGTACGCCGAATTGTATATACAGAAAATTGTAAGACTCCATGGGATTCCAATTTCGGTTGTCTCGGATCGGGATTCGAGATTTCTGTCTCAATTCTGGTTGAGTTTACAGAAAGCCATGGGAACTAAATTGTCCTTCAGCACGGCTTGTCACCCGCAGACAGACGGGCAATCGGAGAGAACAATTCAGACGCTCGAAGATATGTTGCGAGCATGCGTTTTGGATTTCCGAGGGAACTGGAGCAAATACCTCCCGTTGATTGAATTTTCATACAACAACAGCTACCAAGCCACAATCGGGATGGCGCCGTACGAAGCCTTGTACGGACGCAAATGTCGGTCCCCAGTTCACTGGGATGAAATAGGCGAGAAGGCGTTGTTAGGTCCCGAGATGGTGCGCGAAATGACCGAAGCTGTTGAAAAGATTCGGGAGAGGATGCAAACGGCCCAGACTCGTCAGAAAAGTTACGCTGATAAGAGACGGAGGCCGTTGGAGTTTGAAGAAGACGAACAGGTTTTTTTAAAGATATCGCCTATGAAAGGTGTGAAGCATTTTGGGAAGAAAGGGAAACTTAGTCCGAGATATATTGGACCATTCCCAATCTTGAAAAGAGTTGGAGAGGTGGCGTATCAACTAGAACTTCCTACGTCACTCACTCAAGTCCACGATATCTTCCACGTATCCATGTTACGGAAGTACATTCCGGATCCGAGCCATGTGGTGCATGGCGAATTGCTATATCAACAATTGAAGCCGGACTTGAGCTACGAAGAAAAGCCGGTGGAAATTATGATGTACGAGGTGAAACGCCTTCGGAATAAAAACATTCCCCTCGTGAAGGTCTTGTGGCGGAACCAAGTACTGGAAGAAGCCACTTGGGAACGAGAAGACGAGATGAGAGAAAGATACCCCGAGTTATTTTCCGTACTGTAATTTCGGGGACGAAATTCTTGTAAGGGGGGAAGGATGTAATACCCGTAAAAAATTTAATACGGGATTTTTCAATAATGTTCGAAATAACAAAAATTATTTTCAAACAAGATCCAATTTTCTCTTGATTTGGGCCAAGAATTTACAATTCGGCCCAAATTTTTAAAGGGGCCGAAAAATGAGAAACTAAAGCTCAAATATAAAAAATAAAAATAAAAAAAAAAATAGAAAAAGATGGGGAGGACGAAAATAATTGAAGGTAGGTGGGAAGTTTCCTTCATGATGACAAGGAACCCACATGGCATCCTCAATATTCCTCCTCCATGCATGTGAGGGTAGGGTATCTTTGAAATAAACAAGTACCATTCAACAACTAATACACATGGAGGGCAAAATAAATAAATAAGGTGAAAGGAAAGAAAGAAGGGAGAGGCCGAGAGATAGAGGGAGAAAGGGAGAAAGAAGAAGGAAAAAAAAAGAAGAAGAAAGAAAGAAAGGAGAAGGAGGAGGAGGAGAAAAATCTCCGGAAGCTCGGGATCGAAGCTCTCGGGTCGGGATCATACGACACAACCCGTTACGTAGCTCTCTACGGATTAAGGTAGGTGAAGATCACCTACGCACGTAAACAAGTTTTAAATCCGTGAATTTACGTGATTGCATGATCTCTTTCGAATTTATACGTGTTTATGTGCTAAACGTGAATTTCTTGTATGATTTTCGTGATGATGCTTACATGCTAAAATTCAGCCAGCTTAATACCTTAATCTTTATGAAGTTTAGGTTTATGAAACATAAGAATAGAGTTAGAGGAATTGTGGTTAAGAGGATAGAACAAAACTTGGAGAGGATTAGTGTTTTCTAGGGTTTTATTTATCCATTTCGGCCAAGAGGTTCAAAAATTCATATCTCACAATCTAGACCTCGGACTAGAAATCCCTTTGGACAGAATCATGTTATGTAAGTTCTTTATCTATGGTTAAAATTTCAAGTCCATCGGACATCGTTTACTTTGTGATCATTGAGAAATCCGAAACTGTCGCAAAACAGCCGTATAAAATAGTTATTTTTAAAATTTTAGGACTTAATCGAAATTTTACAAAATTCAGGGAGTCTGTGTTGTAAAGTTCCGAACAAGGTAGATTTTTAAAGAAATATAAAGATTTTGGGGCAGATTTGAAATTTTTAAAGATTCGGGTAGATATGAAGCTTAGGAAAACTTTCGGGTCCTAAAAAGTAAATTATGAAATTTTGGGGTTTTTAAATGTAAAATTTAGAAATATATTTTTAAATTGGGAACTTAAGTGATATTTTGAGATTGGACGTTAGAATTTGAAAATATATTAAAATATGGACCAATTGTGAAATTAGGGTCTTAAAGTGAAAATGATTAAATTTTGGTAACTCTTAGTGAAATTCCGGGGAGACTTTTGGTGGTTAAGATTTCGGGCCGATAAAAATCGGAACGCGGGCTTCGGGCCCGAATTATTTGGTGTATGAGGATTTTCGAGATCGGGCCGAGCTAATACCTCGGGCCGATACATTACATTTTATATGTTGCGTGGTGATATGTTGCATTTTATTTGCATGTCATTTGCATACACGTGGTACGAGAGGAGTTATAATCGTGTGGGGTCACGGTAGTGTAGATGAGTGGGGCAAAGTGATCGATGTTAGTTGTCAGGATACGATTCGCTGAAGCGCTTGCGGTTGAGATCGAGATGGGGCCGCTTGTCAATAAGGTGCGGTTGAGACCGAGATGGGGCCGTTACCACTTGTCATGGTTATAGTTACGGTTGAGACCGAGATGGGGCCGTACTATCATGACATTATATGACATTTTATGCGTGGATTCCGAGTCTAGCTTAGGGCCCTATTTAGGAGTTGAGAGTTGAAATAGGAACTAGCGTATGAGATGTCGAGTGTGCATTTGTGAGGGTTTGGGATGTGAGAGCATTTGCATTCATGCATATTTTCATCTACTGGGCAAAAGCTCAGGATTTACGTGTGTAGGTAAGGCGGCTGATGGCGGTGACTCCACGGACTTTTGAGGGCGGCGCAGTACATGGGACGCGACCTGTAGAACGAGTTTATGTTTTGTGTTTTTAAATTTGGGCGTGTACTTCTTGGGCTTCGAGTCAATAAATAAAAATGTGTTTGTGTTTGGACTTATGGATTTAGACATTGAACGTATTTATACTATTATGTTTAAAAGTTTTAATTAAATGGGCTTTCCGCTGCTTACGCTGCGAAAATCCGCCAAAATACGTATCTAGGAAGTCGGGTCGTTACACAAATGGGCCGGCTACTTCTGGCCCACTCTCGATAGAGATGTGATAAACGTAATTTATTACGTTTATATTTGTTAATTTTAAGTCGTTTGCAGTCATTAATGAAGCCGTTTTGAATATCCTAGCACTTAAATGTGAGTTAATTGCAATATTAACATTTTTACGGCAGTTTTGCGGCAGTTTGCTATTTCTCGCGGATCACAGGGTAAACGATGTCCAATTGGGTTGACATTTTAACCGATGATGGAAGACTCGCTGATATTGTTTTTCACCAGAGGAATTTTCATTCCGAGTTCCAGATCAGAAGATATGAATTTTTGAAGCTACAACTACTTTGCTGCATAGAAATAATCCGTAATTGGGCCCAAGATATAATCAGCCCATTAGACCAAGAACCAAAAGCTTAAGCCCACTAGCATGTGATGTCAATAGGAGATACAATTCACACGCATACTCACACACGCTTACAACCGCAGACAAAAGGAGAAAAAAAAAAGAAGAAAGAAACCCGACAATCCAACGGCGTAGCACACAAACCGCAGCCAAGTGAAGAAAGCGAAGAATCACAATCTTACACAAGGCTCGATGAAGACATGCTCATCCTCTACGCAGCCTCTGTTCATCATCTATAAAAGGAGCATCTGGGATCGATCTCTGGGGGGAGGCATCGAACTTCTCAGCACTTACACCATCGACCTCTCCACTCTCCTCACATCAAGCAAGCACCTCTCACCCATAGCCCACGTCATCCACCTCTCAATCATCTCTCAAGCAAGCACCACAACCAAGCTCCCACCTCACCATCTGATATTTGCCCCTCAAAACACAGTCGAACGTCTGAACCACACCAAGCTCCCACCTCAACCATCGCCCACGTCAAAACGTTGAACACCAAGCCTCTCAAGCACCCACCTCAAGCTAGCACCTCTCAAACAACCACCTCTGAACCATCGCTTAAAAACCCACCTCAAGGAGACGCCTCACCAAAAGCTACACCTTACGTACGGACCAAAGAAGTTACCATCAAGCAAGGCAGCCCCGTGTGAATTGGGGTGAGGCAGTCGTGTGTTGAGCGGGACAGCGATCGGGATCATCAGCAGCACGCAACGGTTGCGGCGAAGTAGTAACGAGCAAGGTAATACGCTATCCTTTGGACGCTTGGGCTGCGTGTGTGTTAGGAGGCAAAGAAGGGGTAGCTAAGTGGTTGCCGTGAGAATCCCCAATTCGCCCACCACCTGTTCGACATAATTCCTCAATGAAATATTAAACTCGGAGGCGAAATTCAGGGAAGAAAATTATGTTTAATTTCTCTTTGTTATTTACGCTTCTCGTCGTATTAATATTTCGTATGAGTAGCTAATTTTCACGTGCTTGGGATGAGATGAACGCTAGGTAGAATCATTGTTGGACGTAAATTATTCGTGAACATGCTATATTTTCGCTATTTATCGTTTATGATATCGTTTTTCAAATTAATATGTCTATGTGTTAATTTGAATATCACTTTGATATGTCTATGTATTGACGTGATTTCGTGGTAATATCGTTTAGGGCGACAGCTAGAAAACGATTAGGCCTTTCATAAAATGATAGGAAATCGATTATAGGGCGACAACAAATAATCGATCCTCGCTTAGGTAAATTAATATATATTCTCACAACCGCCTAGGGCGATAGCAAATTCGGGCGTGAGTAGGAATTACCGCGACTTAGTCATTATATTTGTGTTAACAATAATTTACGGCCTCGTCAATGATACCTAGCGGGATTCGAAATCCTGAGCACATTGTTTTATATAAAAGTTATTATTTTTAAATATTTAAGTTGCATTCAAGCTTTTGGTTTGTTAGAATATATTTTATAATTAAAAATACAACTAAGTTTAGGCTAAATATCAAATGATAGGTTATTACTAGTACTCAATTTATTCCTCGTGTTCGATACTCGGATATTCGCTATATCTATTCTACAAACGATAGGTACACTGCCTATCGCGCGTGGTGCTAGTTATAACATATTCCTTTTAATTATTACTTGACGTACTTGCACGAAACTTTATTTAATATATTAACGTACACGCACGCGATCAAGTTTTTGGCGCCGTTGCCGGGGATTAAATTGATATTAGGAACACCGTAGTTCGGTACCCTAGCCAATGTGATTTTGACGTTTTCTTTGTTTTTACTGTTTACGTTATTTGTGCTATTTGCATTAGTTGTTTTCCTGCGTCGTTATTGATTTCGTATTCTTATTCGGCGTATTTGTTTATTTTTTCGCTAATTTTTATTTCTCACTCATTGAAGGTACGATTCAGCGGTGAATGACTCGAAGCCATCCATCGGGTCCCATCGTTGACGCAGACCCGAATTTTGAGCGGACGTTACGAAGGAAACTTAAGTACGATACCGAAGGAGCATCCACCAGCTCTCAGGATCCGTTAGTTTGTTATTCAGAGGATAATTCGCAGGAATCCATCCAAAACTCACGTGTAGAGATAGCCATAGATAGCCCAAACATGAAAGTAACAATGGCGGACCATCGAGTGCCTGTCCACAACATTCCAGAGGAGGAACCATCGCTTCAGGACCTCCTCAAGAATGCCGCGCTAGGCGGTACGGAATCCGCGATTGTCATCCCGCCGATCGAGAACAACAATTTTGAACTGAAACATTCTTGGCTTCAGATGATTTTCCAGACGGCCCAGTTCGAGGGCAATCCCGATGACGATCCTTACTCCCATCTGAAGGCGTTTCTGACGGTGACCGACACCATCAAAATCAATGGTGTTTCGTATTTCTGGCAATTGGCGCACATTTTCACCAGATGGGAGGACCTTGCCTCGTCCCTGGAACATATCTAACTTGAAAAAGTTTTATGTGTAACACCGCTATGTACTAGGAACGGGACGTACTCTTTTTTCCTTATCCAAGGATTTTTCCTCAAGGGAGGTTTTGCCTGGATAAGGTTTTAACGAGGCGTACTTCCTTGTCGGAATATAAGGAATTTATTATATATAAGGTGCACCTAATAATATAATCGATGCCCAAGGTCGACGAACCTGAGGTGTACATGACGTCAAAGATAATATATCTGCGATGTGATGATGCCAAAGGTCGACGGACATGCGGTGTACAGGACGCCAAAGTGATATATCTGCGGTGTGATGATGCCCATAAGAGTGTACAAGATACCACCGTCGATGGGCTGCGGTGTACAGGACATCAAAGGCTCTCAGTAAGCCTGCCACGTGAATGGTATCGGGGATCCCCACATTTCCAAGGACTTAAAGTCCATACTGAATGCGCTAAGGACAAAGAGAGCCTAGCGCCGAATAGCACCTGAGGACAGGACGAAGGTCCTTGCAACCCAGGATGCGCTCAAAATTCGTACTTAGTTTACGAATCGATTAAGTGTACCGGCGCTATAATCGTGCTTAAGATTCTTACTTAGTTTACGAATCGATTAAGCGTACCGGCGCTATAACCGTGCTTAAAATTCGTACTTGGCTTACGAATCGATTAAACGTGGCGGCGCTATGAATGCGCTCAAAATCCATAATTGGTCTTAACACCCCGGCGCCGTGACCATGTTCAGACCCGCGTTTTGGGAAACAAACACAAGTGCATAAATGGCGAAGGTCTCGAGAGATTCAAAGACAGCAAAAACAACTAGGATATAACGAAAAGGGGATGCATATATTACACGGAAAAAATATCCCCAAGAGACACCTAAAGGGGAGTTAAGCTCCCCGAGAGAGCAACACAAGTCCTAGAAGGTCCGAAAAAACAGGAAAAGATGTTCATTACATCATAGCAGAAAAAGAAAAAGATCAAGGAGCAGGGCGATACGAGGGAGTTTCCGGGAGATCTGAGATGTCGGTATGGGCCAGAGCTTCCATATGTTTCTCCGCGGCAGGAACCCATAACTCGGTATTCTCTGCAGCCCTGGGATCTCCCTTGAAACACGAAGGAAAGGAAGCGCCTACAGAGCGGCCACCTCCTCAGCCCCTGCCAGACCCGCTTTATGACCTCCTTCAAAATAATACTGCATCAGGGGAACAAAGTCCCTCAAAGAAAGCAGGTCCTTCAGATATGCCTAGCGCCAATCCTCGACCAAATCGCTCAGAAATTTCTTCCCAGCGCCAGTAGACAGGAGGTGCTGTTGGCAGAGGCGTATGGCGCTATCTTTAGCCTCCTGCAGAAGGGAATCCACACCTACCCTCACCTTACGCTCCAACGCTGCGTCCCACTCGGTCTTTTCCTTACCAAAGGAGTCCTTCAACTCCCTCCAACTGCCTCAGTAAAGTAGCCTGCTCCTCAAGCATCTTCCCTTTCTCGGCCTCAAAAACTGCCTTAGCCTCCTCGATCGCCTCGGCCTTGGCAACTGACAGACTAGGTTGCGCCTGCTTCAACTAATCCCGCAAGGACTGATTGTTCGATTCCAGGTCACGGATCGATAGAGCAAGGGACGATTGGGTAGACGCATAATTCACCACCTAGGAATAGAAAAATACTTAAGAAAAATATCACAAAACGGTCAGAGACAACAGCCAGACAAGAAAAGGCACCTTGAGGAGGTGATAGACCATCTGCTCCGCGTTCTCAGACGGAGAGCCTTGAAGAATAACCTCCTTATTAGCAAGCGACACGAAACGGCCCAGCAAGCTCATTCTTTCGACCCCGGTCAGCTGATCCACAGAAAGATTAGGGCCACCAGCGGAGGTCCCCTGAGTTCCGTGGCGAGATATCTCCGCCGCATCACCTGAAGGAACACGGGCTGCTTTCTTCGTTGTCTTTTTCCGGGTTCCTTGGTGGAGGTGGCTTTCCTTTTAGTACCAGAATTGGGCGCCACCGTAGCAGCTGTCTGTGTTCCCTCAACAAACCCTGGACCCATATGAACTTCCTCGCGAATGTCCCGGAATGGAGGAACCTGAGGCAATGTAGAAGCCGCAGCAGCAGACTCCGCACCTGGAGTGACGTGAGGAGCCTCCTTTGGAGCTTGGCAAGAAGGGAGTACCATGGAGTCGACATACCTTGGCCAAAACACAAAGAAAGGTTAGTCGAATTATAAACAACTCAAATGGAAAAGAAAGGCCAAAACAAGAAGAGTACCCTCAAAGGAAAAGAGGTCAGAAACAGAGGAAAAGCTAAAGTGATGAAGGGCCCCGGGATGATTAACCAAGTGAAGGGGGTTCAAAGCCCCTTAAGCCTAGCATGCTGGTTCAAAAGGGCTAAAGCCCTACCATTGCGCGAGGAGCACCTCCCAGGATTCCATGACCTTCTCCACCCAATCCATTGGGACATCCCACGAACCATCAGGAGATCTGACTAAAAATAGTGACCCTGCTAGTCCTTCTCGGCGCCATGGTTCTTCAAAAAGTAGTGGGTGCTACTGCCCCGAGAATAAGAAATGGTGGCCGGGTAAAAGAAGGGACCATAAGGTTTCCCATAGAACTGAGACAATACCAAATTGGCTGAAGGTTCGCCACCCGCCTCTGTCACAGCCACGAAAAGGCAAACAACAAGCGATGGGCCGAAGGCTGGAACTGATTAAGGGGACTCCGAGAGCCCTAGACACAGAGGGGAAAAAGGGGGAAACAGAAAATCGAAGGTCAGCCCTAATTTGGGACTCCCAAAAGGCGAGAAAGGGTTGAGGAGGGCAATCCGCCCTTTGAGAAGCAGCGGGCAGCACACCGAAAAAACCCCAAAAGACAAACCATCCACAAGAGAGCCTATATCAGCGTGGGAGCAAGAGGAAGCGCCGAACTTACTTGTTCCTGGCATCGAAGAGTCGGGCACATTCGGTGGCTACCTAACCCTAGGAACAGAGGGTGCTGGAAGATCAGAGAGGATGACCAACTCGTCGGACTTGGCGGGCGAACTGACAGGCATCGAACTGCCGGAGGCCTCAGACGGACCGGCAGAAGTCGCTGAGCGCATACTCGGGTGGTACGCCGATGTTTTGACGAACGATTGCTTAAGACGAGGCTTAGATTTGGGGATGGGAGGCTTTGATGATGGGAGAGTGGTGGAAGATTCGGAATCTAAGAGGTTCGCAGAGGCTAGGGAGTGATTGGCGGAGTCAGACGGAGAAGAAGCCATGGCGAAATGAGGAAAATGGCGAGATGAAAAAGAAAGTAAGTAAGGAAATGAAAAGTACCTTATCAAATAAATCGCACTTTTGAATACACATGAAATGACGAAGGGAGAAGGGCTAGCTAATCGTTAATAAAAGCCAATGATTCCCAAGAAGTTAAGTACGACAGAAGTGACTGTTGCTCTTTCGAAAAGAAGCGCGATTCCCCGGGAACAAAAGCTTATTGAGGGGAGCTTGCGGGACCTGAGGTAAGCCCACCTCTCTATTAATTTTTACTCTATAGGGGAGTGGTTGATACGGTCCAGAAAATAGGTGGGCTAAAGAAATAGAAAAGAAAAATAAGCCCAATAGGAAAGGCCCAGTAAAACCAAATATGCTAATATATATCGGGAGCTGTGACGACCTCGGAGGACGACTAGTGACCCTTGGATATAACGAAGTCTCTGGGCGCATTAATTAATAAAGAGACTGTGCAAAGAACAAAGTGGGCGGGAAAACACGTGTCGAGTGAAGAATGGGCTGCGCCACTGTAGCCGCTGCCCAGGATGTGACTACTGTACAAAAGTTGTCCTGACAGAGTTGTCTGTCACTGTACATCATACCAGGCAGTCATTCCAGGAAATCCGGGACGTTGCCTCTCCTAGCCTCATGAAGCTCCTATTAAAAGCATCACTTGGCTGTTTCACAGGATCATCATGAAAAATTCGAAGAGTAGCTCATAATTCTCTCATTTTATCATACGAATGCTTTCTTTATAATACTTAGTATATTTTAGGCAGAAACGAGTGACTTCAGTGTCTAATATATCCTGAAATAGTGAAAAAGGGTTTTTTGGAGCGCCGTAGACGTAGGACCTTACAAGGTCTGAACCACGTATATCTTGTGCATTTTTCATTTACGTCCCTTTTCACGTCCTTTAAGCACCCAACGCACGTCCCATAACTTTGAAATATTAAACCTACCGCAATATAAACTTCCCGAACCTTATCAATTCTTTGATGTGGGAGAGGCCCACATAAAAAAGTATCATTATTTAAAGATTTTTCGGTTCCATCATGGTTGAAAGTTTAATAGAGACGAGATGTTGTACGACGAGGATCGAGTAGAATACAAGATATTTCAGATGACGAGTTGATGCTCTGATATCATGTAAAATGCAAGGATATTATTTCATATATGATAACGATGAATGTAGTACATCATACTTATAAAGAGTAGCTCCTATGATCAAAGGCAAGTAAATAGGAAATAATCAACCAAATTTATATAAGATAATTAGAGGAGATAATCAAGGGGTTTACTATTTCAATGGATAATTAGATGAGATAATCAAGTGATTTATTATCTCAATGGATAATTAGATGAGATGATGAAGGGAGTGTCTAAAAAATAGGTGTACCCAGAAGAATGTAAAAATTTCATTTCGGTACCCTGTGAGAAAAATTTATATATAGATACCAAGTAGAATAAAGTTTAAAATTACACATAATTGTTCGTTTGGTTATTAGTACAATTTTTCCATCATTTACATATCTTTTTATACATATATTATGTATCATGTCACATGTTTATGTGGTATCAAATATGTTGTGTGATATCTCTGTAGCAATACCTGTTTTCAATGTGGTATGTAATTGTTGGGAATTCGGCCATCATTTATTTCTTTTCAGATGTAGATTGTATCAAACGTTTGTGTATATGGTTTTAATGGACGAAAACTTCATAAATAAAACAGGAAATGACACGGTTCAATAAAAACCTACGTCCACGGGACCTCAAAATATGATTTCTTTATTGCTTTTCCGGTGATTGTAGTAGTCAGGAATGAGATCTACAGATTTCGTGGTTACAACTTCTTGAGATGATCGCTCTGTAAGAAGTTACACACACTCAAAACTCACTGCTTCAACTGGTAAGAAAGAACTTCCGTATAAGCATCAGTTTACGGCCACGTTCTTCAGCTGGTACGAAACTACCTTTCATACTTCAACATACAGAATTGCTGCTGCCAACAGTATCTTCTTCATTTGTGAATGGTCAAGAAACAGACTCAATGATTTCAACCTTGAACGCCACGCTTTCACCAGCAAAACAAACCGTAAGCATATCAGAGCCTTTTCACTTCAGCATAGCTTGTTTCTTGTCCAGCCTCGTTCATGTTTCTTTGCTTAGCTCCTACAAATCTCCACCTTAAGTAAATCAACACATGAATACTTAAGCCACTCGACTTCTCTAGCATTCTTACTCAATTTCTACTGATCAAAATCAAGCTAGTCACACACATTATTCAGCTACACATTCATCAATACTTTAGTGTTATAGGTCACCACGAAACTATCTAGAAATCATCATTTTTCGACCCAACCAACACTCTCAAGTGTTTATGCAACAAATAACTTCCATACAAAGTTGAAACTTCTTACCTGGAAGCGGTTTAGTAATCATATCAGCGGGATTCTCCTCGGATCTTCTTTACCGAAACAGTTCCCTTTTCAATGATGTCACAAATAAAATGAAGCTTTAAGTCAACGTGCTTGGTTCTCTCATGGAGGACATTGTTTTAGACAGCAACACCGCACCTTGATTGTCGCAGAAATCATCTACATATTCTACTTCAGCCTCAATTCATTTACCAGTCCCTTAAGCCTCGCTTCTTTGATCACGTCCGTTTGTGCAATAAACACAGCTTCTGTTGTTGATAATGCCACAATCTTCTGTAAACTCACCTTCCAACTTAGTGCAGTACCAAAATAAGTGAACACGTGGCCTGTAAGAGACTTTCTGGGATCGAGACAGCCGACAAAGTCCGAATCAACAAAACCTACAATAGCTGGTTCTATTTTCTTCCCTAAACCGAAATTCAGACCTCCTCTCACAGACGCATTAACATATTTGAGTACCCATTTCAATGCATTCCAATGTTCCCTACGTGGTTTAGCCATAAAACTACTCACAAGAATGATAGAATAAGCCAAATCAGGCCGAGTGCACGCCATAGCATACATGAGTGATCCCACCGCATTTGCATAAGGTATCTGATCCAAATACTTCTGTTCATCTTCAGATGTCGAAGCTAACTTGAAATAGGGAGCTATAGGTGTGGGTACGGTCTTAGCGTTACTCATTTCAAAATGGTTCAGCAACTTCATCAGATAATATGTCTGAGATAAACTTAGTGCTCCAACAGCTCGACTTCTACTGATCTACATTCCAAGAATCTTACTTGCACCCCCAAGGTTTTTTATTTCAAACTCAGAGTTAAGAAGAGACTTAAATCTACTGATTTTCACCTCTATTTTTACGAGCAATCAGTATAGCATCAACGTATAGAGGCAAGAACATGCGCTGCTCTTTTGAGTATTATCTGAAGTAGATACAAGAATCATGATTACATCGAGTGAACCCGTGCTTTATCATGAATTGATCGATCTCTTATTCCACTGCCGCAGAGATTGTTTAAGACCATATAATGATCTCTTCAAAAAGCACACATGATCCCTCTTTTCTTGAACTTCAGAACCTTGTGGTTATGACGTAAAAAGCTATTCTTCGAGTTCGCCGTAGAGAAAAGCCATTTTAACGTCCATTTGCTCTAATCAAGGTCATGTTTGGCCACGAGAGATAGTATGAGCCTAATAGTTCTGTCGTGAGCGAAAATTTCACTGTAATCTACTCCTTCATGTTGAGTAAACCTTTTGTTACAAGCCTTGCCTTGAACCAAATCGAATTTTCTTTACTAGCTTCATGTTTCTTCTTACATATCAATTTGCAGCTTAAGATCCGCTGATTCTCAGGCTTTTGACAAGTTCCCATGTCTCATTCTTCAGTAGGGACTTCATTTCATCATCCATGGTCTCTCTCCACTTCTGACATTCCATTCCATTTACTGCTTCAGCAAATAAGGTTGGTTCATGCATCTACTTCTTCAGCTACAGCCATTGCATAGCCTATATAATATGCAAAACCATATCTTCAGGCGGTCTGATATTTCTCCTTTCCCTAACGTGCCTAGCAAGTAGCCGGAGAGTTCATTTCATCTGAATTTTCAGCACCACTTGGAGAGGCCGTATCAGAATTTTCACCACCAGTTCAGACATCTATTGAGTGAATTTCAGGTTCACATGTAGCTCTTGTATTCGTCTTCTCCACCTCAAGATAATATCTATCTGAATTTCCATGAATTATATTCATGCCTTAATCAATTCATGAGGTTGCAGAACCAGAGTTACTTCCAGCCATGACATGCACCTTTCATTCCTTTTTCGAAACACCACAATTTATAACTCTTAACTCCATCTAGATATCCTACAAAGATGCATTTCACAGCTCTGGGCTTGAGTTTCCCTGTTTGAAATGTGCATAAGCCATACAACCAAAGATCTTCAAGTGTTTCAGACTTCGTTTAGCCTCTGTCCGCATCTCTTGTGGTACTTTCATTTTTATGGCTGATGAAGGGCACCTGTTAACAAGATATGCAACAATAGTTACAGCCTCAGCCCGGAAAACTTTAGGAAGTTTAGCACAAACATCGTGCACCGAGTTCTTTCCAGCGGAATTCAACTAAAGCGCTCCGCAAGACCATTCTGTTGAGGTAAGTTTGGGACTGTCTTGTGCCTTGCAATTCCATCTCTGTTGCAGTAGCTATCGAATTCTTTTGAACAAAAACTCTAATCCATTATCAGTCCTGAGTGTTT
The DNA here is from genome assembly GCA_027422505.1 of Craterostigma plantagineum. Lineage (NCBI taxonomy): Eukaryota > Viridiplantae > Streptophyta > Magnoliopsida > Lamiales > Linderniaceae > Craterostigma > Craterostigma plantagineum. The sequence continues at coordinate 17,212 of JAPQWV010001442.1, read as the reverse complement.
TCAGTTTCTTTCCCGCATGAGTTTCATCAAGATTCTTCCAAGTTCTAAAGCTTTTAAACGCCTCAGACTTGATTTCAGGATCGTCACCCAAACTTTGCTGTAATCATCAATGATTGACATCTTTGTCCCACATGCGATTCCACCTTCGACGAACCACAGAGATCAGAGTGTACATACTCTAGAGAAACTTTAGAACTATATGTTTATCCGAGCCAAACTTAACAGAATGGATTTACCAAGAATGCAAACCTCACAGAAATCTAGTTCTTGTAGTTTTTCTCCTTCGAATAGTCCCTGTTTGGCCAGCTCTTGAAGTACTTTTCGCTAACGTGTCCTAGCCTTTCGTGCCATAGCTCAGACTTAGATACACACCTGCTAACTTGTGATGCAGATCCTACGACTGTGCTACCCTCAAGAATGTAAATACCATTTTTTTATCCTCTCATAACCAGCAAAGACCCCTTGAAAATTCTGACTTTTGCTGCTTCTATCTTTGTTGTAAACCCGAGATCATCCAAGGTTCCGACAGAAACTAGATTCATTTTCATCTCGGGCATGAATCTTACATTTTTTATAATTTTCTCACAGCTATTATGAAGGCTCAGATGTACAGAAGCTGTTCCAAGAACCTTACAGGGCGCGTCATTTCCAAGTCAAACTATCCCTCCATTTATCTCTTGGACACCCTCTTACCATTCTCCGTTGCATGTGATATGGAATGTTAGCCTATGTCGAGGATCCATTCTTTCCCACTGTCACAATTTAAAACTGCTAAAACCTCCGCCGACTCATAACCATCAGAGATGATAGAAGCCTAAAAAATTGCTTGAGTTTTACTTGTTGTGCCTTTGGTCCTTTGTGGACATTATCTTCCATATGACATTCTTCATGGCAGTGATAGCATTTAATTCGGAATTTAGACTTGGACTTGGACCTATCCTTTTTCTTCACTATTTTGCCCCTCTCTTATCACAAATCTCCCTCTCACACTTAGGCTCTCGTTTACAGCATGGTGTTGCCATTCTTTCTTTGATTTATCTGTCTTGAATTCAGAGCAGATTGCACATAATTCAAATTAAGATCTTCTCTTCCATAGAGTACTGCTTCCTTGAAGTTAGAATAGCTCTTTGTCACATAACAACGTAAGTGCTGGATTTTCGTCTTCAATACCAACGTCAATGTTTGCTAGATAAATTACCGGTTTATTAAACATATCTACTTGATCGTCGAGAGGTTTATCATCTTGAACTCTAAACGAATACAAAGCTTGCTTAAGATACAACCTGTTTACCAACGTCTTGGTCATATAAAGTGCTTCAAGCTTCATCCAGATCGCGGCTGCAGTTTTCTCCATTAGAAACTTTCTGCAGCACAGAATCTCCCAGGCTGAGAATCATTACGCTATAAGCTCTTTCAATCATTGACTTCTTTTCAGCTTCTGGCATGGTTAATTACATTTCCTTTTCCCCTTTGAGTGCCTCATCGCACCAATTGTTGGGAATTCGGCTATCTTTGATTTCTTTTCAGATGCAGATTGTATCAACCATTTGTGTATATAGTTTTAACGAACGAAAAATTCAGAAATAAAACAGGAAATGACACAACGATATACGTGGTTTGGTTAAATAAAACCTACGTCCACGGGGCCTCAAGAGATGATTCTTTATTGCTTTTTGGGTGATTACAGTAGACAGGATATCTACAGATTTCGTGCTTACAACTTCTTGAGATGATCACTTCTGTAAGAAGTTACACACACTCAAAACTCACTGCTTCAACCGGTAAGAAAGAACTTCCGTATAAGCTTCAGTTTATAGCCACGTTCTTCACCTGGTACGAAACTGCCTTTCATACTTCAACTTACAGAATTGCTGCTACCAACAACATCTTCATTGGTGAATGGTCAAGAAACTCAAAGCTTTCAACCTTGAACGCACGCTTTTACCAACAAAACAAACCATAAGCATATCAGAGCGTTTTCACTTCAGCATAGCGTGTTGCTTGCCCAGCCTCGTTCATGTTTTATTTGCTTAGCTCCTACAGTAACAAAATAATTTTCCTATGCTATCTAAATTTCTAATATGATGTAATTCAGTCAAACGTGTATGTGGAAAAATTTTATTCTATCAGGTACCTACCTACATATAAAAAGTGGCAATCACGTTTCAGGCCCCATAACTGTTTTAAAACTGATTTCAGGCCTTGTCAGTATAAGAATAAGTCTAAAGGACCTAGATTATGTAAAAGTTAGAGTAAAGGACCCAAAAATATGGTGTGACGAAAATACCCTTATTACTTATTCTCATGTGGTGTTTATTTCAAAAGATTCGGTACGAAAAAGGCGTAATGTGGTATAATTACCATAAGAAGGGTTAACTAAACTGGTACGAGATTTATTCTCATTTGGTATTCATTTAGAAGATGTGGTGCCGAAAAGGCGTAAAGTGGTATAATTACCATAAGAAGCGTTAACCAAACTGGTACGAGATTTATTCTCATTTGGTATTAATTTTAAAGATGTGGTACTAGAAAGGAGTAAAGTGTTATAATTACCTTATGAACCATATTACGAGATAGTACTTATTCTCCTGTGTTATTTATTTCAAAGATTCGGTACAGAAAAGGTGTAAAGTGGTACAATTACCATAAGAAGCGTTAACCAACTGGTACGAGATTTATTCTCATTTGGTATTAGTTTTAAAAGATGTGGTACTAGGAATAAAGTGGTATAATTACCATATGAACCGTTAACCAGTACGACATATTACTTATTCTCATGTGGTATTTATTTCAAACAATTTGGTACCAAAAAGGCGTAAAGTGGTATAATTACCATAAGAAGCGTTAACCAAACTGGTACGTGATATTTTACTTTTTCTTATTTGGTATTAATTTTAAAAGATTCGGTACCAAAAGATTCGATACCAAACTATGACAAATGCTTGTAATATTTGCATATTGAAAAGGTCAAATATCTCTTTTAACAATATTTGGAGCCTGAACTCTAATGAAAACTTAAATTGTGTTATTCTCTTTAATTCAAACATTAATGGGGCCTGAATTCTAGTCAGAATTGCTAATGAGGCCTGAAACTAATAAGGCCATATAAAAAAACACTGACGGGACTGATTGTAAACTTAATTGTAAACTTCGCTTAGACTAGAAAAATCTAATTCTTTTTCGTGTAATCTATACATAATACATAGTTGCATAAAAACTTACAAATCAGTACCTATGTCAGAAATTTTTACAGATAGGTAGCAGACTTACTGTTTGTACCAGTTTAGGTGTAAAGACCGTACGTTGCCATGTGTGCATAGCGTACCATGGCACACCTTTATACTGTACCCTATACGGTTTCTATATGGTACCTAAATGTGCTAATATGGCGTACCATTTTCTAAATGTATTACGTACCTCAATACGTTGTTATAGGGTACCTAAATGTGCTAATACGGCGTACCTGCAGCGGGATCGTTTACCTATGTGCAATAAATTTATTCTGTTAGGTAACTACATATAAAAAATGCTGACAGAGTATTAAATTTACAAGTTTTATTAAAGAGTATATTATGATTCAGCCCCTGTTCATGTTTAAAAATCGTGTTCAGCCCTTGTCAGAAAAAGCAATTAGTTTTAAGGACCCAGTTTTTCATACCACTTCATCGGTCTGTGGTACCACTTCTTTGTTATGTAGTACCACTTCTTTGTTATGCAGTACCACATAATTGCTCTGCAGTACGACTTAATTGTTCTGCAGTACCACTTCATTTTTCTGCGGTAAAAATGAAGTGGTACTGCAGAACAAAAGAAGTGGTATTGCAGAACAATTATGTGGTACTGCGGAACAAAGAAGTGGTACTACAGAACAAAAAATGGTACCACAGACCGATGAAGTGGTATGAAAAATCGGGTCCTTAAAACTAATTGCTTTTTCTGACAGGGGCTGAACACGATTTTTACGATTTTTAAAGTTGAATGGGGGCTGAATTGTAAAGGTCCCTTTATTAAATTACTAAGTTTTTTTTGTTGAGTTGGTAATTTTCGTACAAAAAATGCACCGAGGATTTGAGGCGTCCGTACGCCATCGCCACTCACCACAAGTTATACGTGCAACCCACGCGTTCGAAATTCCGATATGGCTAATTTCCGCGATCTCCATCGTCTTCTTCGCCGTTCGATCACTTCTGTTCCACCTCCTCTTCCGTCGGATCACCGTCTCCGCCGTGTTATGCGTATGTTGAGCTCTCAAGCCGAGTACACAATTCCTGAAGAATCCGCGGGACTGAATGCCTACGAAATCCTTGGAGTGTCGCATAACAGCTCGTTCGACGAAATTAAGTCTTCTTTTCGTAAATTAGCCAAGGAAACACATCCTGATTTAGCTCAGTCTCGGTTTGATTCTTCGAAGAAGTTCATTCAAATACTTGCTGCTTATGAGGTGAAGCACCTTACTCTTTCTTTTCTCCACTTTCTTCGAATTGATACATGAATAGGCTGAATTGGACCTGCGTGAAGTTATTCCGCTGAATTTTGAATTTCGCGTGCATATGAGTTCAAGTGTTCTAGTTTGGGGCGCAATTGTTAGTAGTAAGACTGTATTTTTACTTCTAGCTAGACTACTTCTAAATTGAAAATTCATGCCTGCAACCGTCTTGGTTTTTGAATTTGAATCGACCGAGTGAAGAATTAAGTCAAGACATGATTTTGATTGCAAAACACCAAGGATGTATGTAGAAGCTTGAGGGCATCTGCTTAATTACAATCCCTTGTTATAACAGATCTGGTGGGGTTGTAGTGATTATGCTAATTCTATCAAGTGCCGTTATATAAAAATTTCTATGAATCGCCTAATTTTCAGACATAAACGTTAATGTGTTTCTGAAACAAAAAAAAAATGTATTAACGTTGTGTAATATCATGGAGTTCAGATCATATCAGACTCTACCAAGAGAGCTCATTATGATCGTCACATTTTTACACAAAGAACCATCATCAAGAAAGACACGCTGCGCGAAACCATTGTATTCAATTACAACACTTTCGTACACCCTTCCAAGCATATGGAAGTCGTAGAATGGTTGAAATGGTACAGGTACACTGTTAAAGACATTCTATCCGAGAGAAGAGTTACATCTGGATCGGGCTATTTTGATATCCTCGAAAGGGATTTTTATTCGGCTCTACACGCTGCATATTATGGGCCCAATGTTGAATCTAAGGATCTGCTTCCCGATCGCTTCGAAGCTGAGGAGAGGTCTATGGATTCAACTTCAGAAGTGCTTCACCTAGTTTCTGGTCGAGACCTCTTTGGTATGGTATGCTTGTGTAATAGGTATGGTGCGTTGTCTTCACAAGCCCCTGCCAAAAACTTAACGTCCTCTGCTTTGGATTCGATCAAAACAACTGAGAACATTAGTGAAGATATTTGGTCTAATGAACTCGGGGTTAAAGAACTCAAGAGGCAACCAACAAGCATTGATTATAAATCCTCAGATGCATATAGAGATCTAGCACTCCACGTATCTGGTAGAGTTATAGCAGTTGCAAGAAGAACTCCACCGAAAGGTAATGCAGAGCAGGGTGGTGAAGATGAAATACATGTTCATCTTATTCCAGGTGAAGAACACAGTGCAATTCCACTAGGGGTTGTCAAAGGTTTGGGGACCACATCAGAGGAAGGGACATGCTATGTGTACAACAATGCCGGTGTGAAAACCCATATGATTATGAAGCATAGGACTTTGCTGGTATGTTCAATATCCTCTTTAATACTTACTTTCGTTTCTTGGTCGTATTTTTATCTTCTTGTTGGAGGATATGCCTGATTTGCAATTTAATTTGGGAAATATGATGTGCTTGGACTTATTTGTGGACTTCTATGTCTAGATTGTCCTATTATAACTTGTTAATTAAGCATGATAAGGAGAAAGTCATCAATGCTCAGCATAAAAATCTTTTCATTCTTTGCCGTACATCATCATCTCTGTCACGTTCCATTCATTAATTATATCTTGTGTAATTTGGACATGTATTCCATCCAGGTAAAACATCTGCACTGGTTTCGGTTGGGAGAAAAGGCTTCAATTTGTGAGTGCAGATGCACTCGAGCTCGTTTGCCCCCGAGCAAGTAAACTGCTAAATCTAATTTACAATAATGACGTCCTTCTATAGTTATTTTAATACGACTATTAACAATTTTCTACTCTTACCAAAGCATTCCTTAAATATCTACCCGTCAAAATGTCAGGTTTTGGCTGTTTGAACCTCGCAGTGCTCTGCATGACATAGGAGGCTGGTACATTGAGACGTTCGGTAGAGATAAGAAACGAGAGAATGTTCCAATCCAGAGTTTCTGGGACGGGTTTGATTCAAATGAATATCTTGAAGAGTACGTTTTACAATATTCGAGCATACATGCATGCCAGATGCTTACATGAAATGTTCCATTTTTTAACTAACCGAAATATAGTACTTAACAGACTTTGATATAGAATCGGTTCATAACAGGCTATTCTTTCTCATTCACATGCTGAATTTCGCTCCAATGAATGTTTTGTGCAGAAGACTTCACCCAGCAATGTACTTGCTGCCTCTGGCCTATCGCACCATAGATATCGAATATGCACAAAGTGCAAAGAGGTCGATCAAAGATAGGGTTCAACTTAATATGTCAAGCGTTTTCAGTTGGTTAAAGAAAAAAGTTGAATATAGTCTATAAGCAATAAGCTCGGAGATCTCCATCGTATGGTTTCCCTGATGCCTGAGGCTTATGGTACGGTGCCACAAGAACTCGAATTTTTGAAGCCTATAACAGAGTAAGTATTTACTTGGATGATTGAGAAAGAAATTCACTTCTCCTAAATATATCAATTAAGCTGGTGGTGTTGCAAATGAGTAACTATTTATGTAGGTTGCAGTGGACTTGTGAGGAATGCAAATTTCATTAAGGGTCACAAATCCATAAAGACGGCCGCATTATGAAAATAGAAGGGGAATCGGGGAATTATCGAGAATCGACTTCACACCCAATACGGTATTCCCTTCCTTTTGAATTTCTTTTTTTTTTTTCTTTTTCTAGCTGTAGTTACTTTGGTTCATCTTGTGCAATAAATCTGCATATCTATGAGTTTGTAATCATGTTTTCATGGAGAGTTGGGTATTAATTATGTAGCAGAGAAAAGTGTAGTTCAGCTTTTTAGCAGGTGTGTATTGCTGGTGGAGTTTGTACGTTGTAATTCCAACCGAGTTGGATCGAATATCAGGGATGGGAATATTCCGTCTCCTGTGCATCATTATATATGTTGATGACTTGATATTGTAACTATTTTCTTTTATACGTTTTAATAGTAACAGTAGCGAGAAGGAAAAGGAAAATTCATCTCACTATTCATTTCTCATTTTCTTTACATCTCGTTAACAAATATGTATTTTTGAGACATGCCTCAATGACGATGTTAAGCGTGGTGACGACTATTGACAATACTCGGATATGGCTGCTTGCCTAGTATACATTTTAGCCGATCCCTGAAGCGAGGTAAAAAGGAGCAAATGAGTGGTGGTTCGAGTAACCCCGAAGAAATGAGTCTCAGAAGAAGGAAAGGCAAGAACGCTGTCAGATGAAGTGGAGTTTGAAGATAAAGATGAGGAATCTCATGAAGAGGAAGACGAAGAGGGATATGCTCCTCGATGATGAGTTTGAAAAATAATTATGTAGATGAGGAATCCCATTAGGGATGTCAACGGAACGGGGCAGGGTGGGGGCGGGGATTAGGTTTCCATCCCCGTTCCCATGTCGACGGGGAATTCTCATCCCCGTCCCCGCGAACTAAACGGGGAAAAAATCGTCCCCATCCCTATCCCCGTCGGGTCCCCGCCCCCGCGGGGATTCCCCGTCCCCACGAATTTTTCTAAAAATATTATATTTTCATTATAATATAAATTGAATACATTATTTATATTATATATTAAATTTTATTTATATTATAATATCAAAAAATTTGTAAAAATTATATTTTTTAAACTATAATAATATAAACTATGTCTAAAAAGTATTATTTAGTTATTAATTTAAGCTATAACATATTTTATTTAAATAATATTAATGGCGGGGAACGGGGTGAGGACTATGATCCCCCTCCCCGCCTACGGGGACAAAAAATTACCCATCCCCGCCCCGCGGGGATTAAAATTCGGGGATTCCCCGCCCCGTTCGGGGCGGATTCCCGCGGGGACGGGGAATTCCCGCCCCATTGACAAGCCTAAATCCCATGAAGAGGAAGACGAAGAGGGATATGCTCCTCGATGATGAGTTTGAAAAATAATTATGTAGGCGTCGATGAGGAGGAGGATGATTAGACAATTGATTTGTATTTTTTATTTTTCACGTTTGAGCTTGTCCGGAACTTATTGAATACTTATTGGTATTTTGCTATTTGTCGAAAGGCCTTCCTTTTAAATTTTGTTAAAATGTTTCAGGTGTTTTGGAGCCAGTACTACAAAAGGGGGAATTGGCGACGGTTGTTATTTGTCATAGGCAACGGTTTCTCGGCGACGCCAAGAGCCCCGGCACCCATATATACCGTCGCCAATATATGACTATAGGCTACGTAACAACCGTCGCCTATACTACGTTATTAGTGAAAACAATCGTCGCCCATACTACGTTATTAGTGACGGTTGTTAAAAACAACCGTCGCCTATACTATGTTTTTTAAATATATATATTTTTTCTTCTCTCTATTTCCAATAAATAAATTCAACGATCGTCAAAGAATACAATCCAACAATTCAATCAAACAAATTTCATTATTCATTTGAATCTGTCACGACCCTTTTTTAACTTAGAATTTTTCGCGTCTAAGTCGAGGTTCGAGAACCGGCAATAGCTTGGCTCGGCCCAAAGCCTTGCTACTCAGCCTTTCACTCTTTTATGTTTGCGTGCGGAAATAAGCGTCAAGAGATCGTTTCGCTCACCCCAAACCCAACGTCTTGGCCTTTGGCCTCGGACTTAAAGCTCTCGTGTTTATCTCACTCGATCTCACACCAACAAGAAACGAATAAGACAGATAACACAAGATTTACTGGAAAACCCACTCCAAACTCAGAGTGGGGGAAAAACCCGGTACGAGCTTGAAAAACTCGCACAAATAAGCCGCTCGTTTACAAACTCGCCTAACTTATATGAACACTCGCCAACAATCGAAGCTACAACCTTAAGCTATCGAAAGTATTACACGTTTACACAATTTTCTCTCTATCCTTGGCAAAATGCATTCTAAGGCCTTTTATAGACTTGGCCAAGCCATCCTCCCATGTGCCTTGATGGAATCTCGCCCATGTGAGGTGTTGGCTTGGACCCATGGCCATGTGCTTGAGATGGCTTGGACACAAGGAATCTCGCCCATGCTTGGTGGGACAAAGGTACTTTCGCCCATGTTCTTGGTGGGACAAGGCACTTTTGCCCATGTGCTTGGTTGGATCATTAACTAGCCATGTGATGCCAGCCTGTTAAAGTCATCTTTTGCCCTTGCTGTGCCAGCTAGGCAATCTTCCGCCCATGTGCTGCCAGCCTGGCCCATGCACAAGCCATGCCAGTCTGTCTAAAGCCTTTGTGCCATGCGAGCCTGTCCGATGCCATCATGCTGCGAGCAATGTCGCTGACCACATCGGCACGCGTGCAAGTAGCTTCCGCCAGGCTCCCACATTCGTGTGCTGGCTTGTTCCGCAATCAGGCACAAGTCCCCGCGAGCGTGTTGGCCTACAGTGCACACATTGTGCCCCGCATATTCGACACGGCTGCGCGCGTCCTTCGCCGAATGCCCACTCAAGTCCATCGAGCCGGCGCTTTCCACAAGCTATTTGCGCGAAGGCTATATTCGTCTAGTGTCGCGGATATGCTCATGTTCGAGCGAACTGCCCATCTGCCTTTCGGCCACCTCATGGGTCAAGTTCGTGTGTGGCCAGACCTACCCATCTGGCCACTGCCCGGCAGATCATTTTTGCCGAACATATCTCGGGGTCTACGCACCACGAGCCCAACCGAGTACTGCTCGGTCGCCGTTGACCGAGGTCAACGGTCAAGATCCGTCAACTACATAACAGTTCTCCCCCGCCTGAATCAGCGACGCCCTCGTCGACGATCATGGGAGCTGGTTTTCATGGAATTTCGTCAAGAAGCTTACATGGAACACTGGGTGGATTCGATACTTTGGTGGAAGCAACAACTTGTATGCCACTTGGCCGACTCGATTCACGATCTCGAAAGGCCCATCGTACTTTGGCATCAAGCTCCATGCGAGCGATTGAGCTTCCACTTAGCCTTCATTTGAGGCGACAGTTTTACCCAAACTTTGTCTCCCACATCAGAGGTTACCGCCCGGTGTCCTTGGTCGTAATACTTCTTCATACGCCTACCAGCTTTGGCAAGGCTATCTCGAGCTTCAGCCCACAACAATTGTCGCCCCCGAGCAAACTTGTACGCTGGTGGACAATCTCCTGCAGCTTTCCACATAGAAAGATTTTGAGGTGTTAAAGGTTGGAAACCGTAAACTACCTCGAATGGACTCTTTTCCGTTGCTGTTGATTTATGGAGATTGTAGCAAATTTGCACCGGGTCAAGTAGGCTCGTCCAGTTGTGTTGGCTGGCCGAGATATAATGCCGAAGATACTCCTCAAGGAGTTGATTGACTCGCTCGGTCTGTCCATCCGTCTGTGGGTGATATCCGGAAGAAATAGTTTTGTACCAAGCCTCCGAAACAGAATCGTCCAGAATCGGCTTGTGAACCTTACGTCTCGATCACTGATGATTTCTTTCGGCATCCCAAAGTACTTCACCACATTTCGGAAGAACAAGTCCGCAGCAACTTCAGCATTGCACTGAACCGGACAAGCCATTTTGGAGAATCAATCCACCACGATTAAGATGGAATTATTTCCTTCGCTCCTTGGCAACCCAACAATGAAGTCCATAGAAATGGAACGCCATGGGCTAGCCGGAATAGGTAACGGCTGTAACAAACCTGCTGGCTTTGTACGCTCGGGCTTGTCTCGCTGGCAAATGTTGCAAGTACGAACAAAGGCCTCAATGCTCGAGCTTTGGCCAATAGAACTTGTGAGAAATTAGGGTCATCATGCGCCTAACTCCTGGGTGACCAGCCCACTGCGGCTCATGGTGCTCTTTCAAGAGCTCATTCCGAAGTCTCCGGGCAGGTACATAGAACCGTTTGCCATGCGTGACCAACAGCCCATCTTCAAGCCAGTAGCGTTTCAGAAGTCCTTCTTTAACCTGATCCTTGAGCTTCATGTAAGTCGGATCGTTCTCACCTTCGCATCGGATGCGGCTTGCAAAGCTGCTCGCGACTTTGCTTATGACGGCCAACATGTTGAGGTGAGGCTGGCGGCTTAGTGCATCAGCAACTTTATTCTGCCGCCCAGGCCGATGAACCCAGTCGAAATTGAACTCCCAAAGAAACTCTTGCCATCGTGCTTGTTTCGGGGTGAGCTTCTTCTGGGTTTTGAAGTAAGTGTTTGCCACATTGTCGGTGACAATCACAAATTTTGAACCGAGTAGATAGTGGCGCCACGCTTCGAGGCAGTGAATCACCGTGGTCATCTCTTGCTCGTGCGTGCTATAGCGCGTTTCGGCATCTTTGAGCTTTTGACTTTCGTAAGCGATGGGGTGTCTCCCTTGCACAAGTACACCGCCAAGCGCCTTGCCAGACGCATCAGTGTGGACTTCGAATGGCTGCTCAAAGTCAGGCAGCTTTAGGACGGGTTCGCTGGCCAACGCAGCTTTGAGTCGTTCAAAGGCTTCTTCGAAACTACGACCCCAATCCCACTTCATATCCTTCTTCAAAAGGTCCGTCAGGGGCAAAGCAATCTTTGAATACCCCTTGATGAAGCGTCGATAGTAGTTCGCAACACCCAGGAAGGACCGCAGCTCCGTAACGGTGCTTGGTCGTGGCCATTCCATCACAGCTCGAACCTTGGCCTTATCCATCTCGATCTGGCCATTTTCGATCATGTGCCTAAGAAATTGATCCTGGTGCTACCGAACTCACATTTCTCCCTTTTGACGTAGAGTCGATTTTTCCTCAAGGATCTAGCACGAGCTTGAGGTGCTTCGCATGATCCTCCAAACTCGCCGAATACACGACGATGTCATCAAGGTAGACGACCACACTTGTCCAAAAACTCATACAGAACATCATTCATCAAATTGCAAAATGTAGCAGGGGCATTAGTTAACCCGAAAGGCATCACCAAAATTCATATGACCCGTACCTTGTCACGCACGTGGTCTTTGCCTTATCCCCTTCAGCAATCCGAACTTGCCAATATCCCGATCGTAGATCCAACTTTGAGAAGTACCTCCCCTTGGCTAACTTGTCGAAGAGGTCTAATGCATTCGGGATCGGATACTTGTTTTTCACCGTCACCTTGTTGAGCGCCCGATAGTCAACACGAAATCGCAATGAGCCATCCTTCTTGCGTTGGAATAATACCGGCGAGCCAAAGGGTGCCTTCGAGGGTCTGACTAGGCCCGCATCCAATAGCTCATCGAGTTGGCGCCGCAATTCTTCCAGTTCAGCTGGATTCATGCGATAAGGCGCCTGCGCTGGAGGTCTCGTTCCAGGCTCCAACTCAATTCGGTGATCAGTGGGACTCCTCGGTGGGAGTTCTTTAGGCAGTTCGTTGGGCATGACATCTTCGAACTTCTCAAGAATAGCCTGAATTTCAACTGGCGGGACGTGCGGAGTTGCAGATTCATTCTCGCGCACAACAGTCAGGAAAGTTTGCTCTCCGCGGCCAAGCCCACGCTTGAGCTGTATAGCCGAACACCTTGGTCCGTTCTTTGTCTCACCATATTGGAAAGTAACCTGGATGAAGCCCGGCTGTGCCTCGTCAGCTATCATCATGCCGCTCAGGAAGGGTATCGTTATGGCCTTTGCATCCAACAAGAATTCGTTCGCAAGAATGACTTCAAAGTCGAGTGGAGCAATGATAAATGTCACCGAGCCTTCCCAATGACCGATCTTTACGTTGACCTTAACGTTACCTTCCACATGCAGGGACGCGGCATTTGCTAATTTGATGGTGGCAGGTCGGTTGAGCAACGCAAGACCAGCCTTCTTTGCCATCTCGAGAGACATGAAATTGTGCGTTGCTCCCGAGTCCACCATCGCCATAGTGGGCAGTTTTTCTACGAGACAAGAAATGTACATGAGCTTGTTCTTACCCGACTTGTCCTGCCGAAGTGTGGCCAACACTCGCAATTGGTTGGCCTAAGGCTCATCTTTGTTTGTACCCGACGGTCCAGCTTCGCCCCTCATCTGGGCTGCGACAGCGTTAACGGCAGATCGTTGTGGACATTGATACCACTTGTGAGAACCATTGCATATATAGCACGTCCACTTCTTGGTTGGGTCAGTGACCGGCTGTTTCTCAGCTTGTCTATCCGGTCGCTTTTGCACGTGTTTCGACCCATTTTTGTTATGAACACCATTGTACTTCCTCTTTTTGCCCACCGTCACTTGAGATCCATTCGGCCGCTGCCCGTTATTCTGTCCCTTCTTAGGATTCTCGTAGTCCGGCTTCGGAAGGTCCCTCAACCTTTTGGCCTCAGCTATAGCCGTGTTGACGTCTTGGACATTCCGTCGGGCGAGCTCACTTTGTGGATATGGTTTGAGCCAGCCATGAAATTGTACAACTTATCAACGTCGGACATATCACGGACGTCGAGAATCAAAGAATGGAATTTCTGGACATATTCATGGATCGTGCCCGTCTGTTTGTGCCTTCGCAAAGCATCTCGGGCTAATCAAGCATTATTTTGCGGCGCGAAATGGGTCTTAAGTTCGGCCTTCAAGGCTTCCCAAGTTTCGATCCGTGCTTGCGGGTTCTCATCTGCCTCACGTTGTCTGGTCCGCCACCAAATCTTAGCATCATCGGTAAGAAATCTAGATGCCACTGCCACTTTGTTATTTTCAGCCACTTGAGCTGCTTGGAAATATCCCTCAATATCATACAGGAAGTTTTCCAGCTTCTTCGCGTCGATTACGCCATTGTAGGTATCCGTCTCGGGCAGCTTCGTCCCTGAGCTCTTAGGTGCTTCGATGTGGACAAACTGATTACGTATGTATCGCAGCTCAGCATCAACTTCCACAAACCTGTGATCGTTGGCTGCGATGATTTCAGCAAATCGACGTTCATTGGCCGCGTCGACCTCGGCTAAGCGCCTATCATTGACTTCGGCGGCATTTGCAGACGCTCCAATGGTACGATCGCACTTTGTGGCCAGCTCGCCGATAAGTGCAGCTCCGTCATTTACGGTTTGATGCACAGTCTGCAGTTGAGTTTCCAAATCGTCAGGTACAGCAGCATGAATTTCCTGGACGATTTGCTCGCATGCTGAGAGCTTTCTCTCTAGCTCATTTATCCTCCTTCGTAGCGACGATGAGAAGCTAACGAGTGTGTCCTCACTGCTGCTATCCATTGCTTTAAGTGTAGTCGAGATTTTGGGGGTTGGTGTAGCAAACGTCTCCTCCCTTCACGGACTACGCTCTGATACCAACTTTGTCACTACCCTTTTTGAACTTAGAATTTTTCGCGTCTAAGTCGAGGTTCGAGACCGGCAATAGCTTGGCCCGGCCCAAAGCCTTGCTACTAAGCCTTTCACTCTTTTATGTTTGCGTGCGGAAATAAGCGTCAAGAGATCGTTTCGCTCACCCCAAACCCAACGTACTTGGCCTGTTTGGCCTCGGACTTAAAGCTCTCGTGTTTATCTCACTCGATCTCACACCAACAAGAAACGAATAAGACGGATAACACAAGATTTACGGGAAAACCCACTCCAAACTCAGAGTGGGGGAAAAACCCGGTACGAGCTTGAAAAACTCGCACAAATAAGCCGCTCGTTTACAAACTCGCCTAGCTTATATGAACACTCGCACAACAATCGAAGCTACAACCTTAAGCTATCGAAAGTATTACACGTTTACACAATTTTCTCTCTATCCTTGGCAAAATGCATTCTAAGGCCTTTTATAGACTTGACCAAGCCATCCTCCCATGTGCCTTGATGGAATCTCGCTCATGTGAGGTGTTGGCTTGGACCCATGGCCATGTGCTTGAGATGGCTTGGACACAAGGAATCTCGCCCATGCTTGGTGGGACAAAGGTACGTTCGCCCATGTTCTTGGTGGGACAAGGCACTTTTGCCCATGTGCTTGGTTGGATCATTAACTAGCCATGTGATGCCAGCCTGCTAAAGTCATCTTTTGCTCATGCTGTGCCAGCTAGGCAATCTTTCGCCCATGTGCTGCCAGCCTGGCCCATGCACAAGCCATCCCAGTCTGTCTAAAGCCTTTGTG
Source organism: Craterostigma plantagineum (assembly GCA_027422505.1). Taxonomy (NCBI): domain Eukaryota; kingdom Viridiplantae; phylum Streptophyta; class Magnoliopsida; order Lamiales; family Linderniaceae; genus Craterostigma; species Craterostigma plantagineum. Next base: position 1,838 of record JAPQWV010001442.1, on the reverse strand, counting down.
CCATGCGAGCCTGTCCGATGCCATCATGCTGCGAGCAATGTCGCTGGCCACATCGGGCGCGCGCGCAAGTAGCTTCCGCCAGGCTCCCACATTCGTGTGCAGGCTTGTTCCGCAATCAGGCACAAGTCCCCGCGAGCGTGGTGCACACATTGTGCCCCGCATATTCGACACGGCTGTGCGCGTCCTTCGCCGAATGCCCACTCAAGTCCATCGAGCCGGCGCTTGCCACAAGCTATTTGCGCCAAGGCTATATTCGTCTAGTGTCGCGGATATGCTCATGTTCGAGCGAACTGCCCATCTGCCTTTCGACCACCTCATGGGTCAAGTTCGTGTGTGGCCAGACCTACCCATCTGGCCACTGCCCGGCAGATCATTTCTGCCGAACATATCTCAAGGTCTAGGCACCACCGAGCCCAACCGAGTACTGCTCGGCCGCCGTTGACTGAGGTCAACGGTCAAGATCCGTCAACTACATAACAGAATCCAATAATTCAACAAACTGGACCTACATGTTCTAATGAAACAAATCATAATGTGCAATGCAAGGAGGTGATTGCCACCATCTAAAAGGCTCGACTAGCTCGAATCCTACAAGTAAAGCTGCAACTTTGAAACACTTGGTTGGGCTCCTTTTGCTTGGCTTGGGGTCAAGAGCATTCATAAAACATTTAAGAGTTTTCTTTTGCTCCCCCTTCGCTTCAAAGAGCAGACATTCAAAATGAGAAGTTGTTAACAACATGCATAAAATAAACGCTTCATTTTCTAAAAAAATACAAACATAATTCGACCTTTGCAATAATTGAATGAGAATTGGTAGCATCGGATTTAGAAATACATATCTCGGCATGTCGCCACTAAGGCATGCCGACTTCTACTTAGCATAGGATATGAGATTTTAAATTAAAGCGAAAAACGACCCGAAAAACAAACTCGAGAAACGAACCCAAAAGAATCTTACCATTCTTTGAGAATGCCATGACACAAACTCCACATCGATTTAAAACAAGAGTGAACATATCAAAGTTCTATAAGAGTAAACAACATAACATGCACACACTCGCATACCTTTTTCCACACAATAATTTCGTCGAACAGTTGGCGTGTCAAATAAACTCATCCAAGAGGCAACAAACCGGTAAAGAATGAAAAACAAAAGCAGAGAAGAAACATTAAGCCCCCGCCCAGACAGATATTAACCAGCTGAAGCTTGCAGTGACGGCGGGGTACCAATAGCGAACGACAAAGCAGCTAATGGCAGTTGCAGCGCACGAAGGCAGAGCAGCGGAGACGGTTGTGCCAATGAGCGGCAGAGGAACGGTGGAGACAGCGTGGCAACGAACGACCAACAACGACCAAGCATGGTGGGCGACGCGAGCGCATGAGATGTCTTGCAATCGCCATTCAATCATCGTGCAATAGTCGCGGGTTAAGATACGGAGAAATGTAAAGTGAGGAAAGAATCGGGTTTAGGGTTAAATAGAGGAATGACAACCGTCGCCTATAATATTTGTACACTATAAGCGACAGTTGCTGTTGACAACCGTCGCCTAAAGCCCAAGTGTAGGGCGTAGGCGACGGTGACAACCGTCGCTTATAGTCTTACTTATTTTAAAATTATTACAAAAAATTGGGTATTATATGTTCTGTTTTTCAACAACTGTCGCCATAGTGGCGTCGCCCACACTATATTTTGTACTAGTGAGCTATTTATACACATCTTTGATGTGGATACATTAGAAATTCCATAAGCTAACATGAATACGGCACATATCCTTTATTTTAACTGAGTTAGGTATTCCAATCCAAGTTAGGACAAATCATTACACCATCCCCTACCA